>JAOTAZ010000219.1:32521341-32536324 GCA_025629785.1 Erythroxylum oxycarpum | reverse complement strand
CTTAATCACATTAAGAAAAATAATTAATCTAGTTATGAAATTGATTTTGAGATTTTAAAATAATTTTAACATTTTTTGTTTGGTGTACGATTTTCAAGTTTGAAATACATTATTCCATACATAAAAACAATTTTATAGGATTGCATTAATCTTATTCCCATCCATCTTTTCTTCTTGACTTGGAATAACTTATTCTTAATCTAAGTTAAGTTTAAATTTATTACTAAACAAGTCTTATTAAACTCTAGAATAAGATATCTTCATACTCAAAACAATTCCTATTCTAATCTTGTGTCCAAACATTCTTTATTCTAGGCTAAGAAATATCCTATTCGAACCCTAAAATATATTATTTTTACTTAGGATAGCTTTATCCATGTATCCAAACACCCCTCTTCTTCCTTAAAAAGACCTTAATTTCAATTGTTAACAAACCCTAGGCACCCCAATAGATATTTGTAGAGTATCTAATTTGTGAATTTAGGGTTTGCAAACATCGAAGAGAAGAGCAAATGAAATGAAGAAAACAAGTGAAAGCGTAGAGAAAGAATAACTTAGAGAGATAAAATCAATAATCTGTTATTCGTTATTCTCTCCCTTAGCATCAACAGCTATAATAACGACTATAATAACTGTTGGTGGTGGTTGCCAAGTTTTACGCAACACTCATTTATTATACATGTATTGTTCTTAGTGTTATCACAATATTCAAAACTACTTCGTTTATACTCAATCATTTCCACTTCACTTTTCAGCTCACGCACTCCTATCATTTTCCGGCCCTCTCCTTAAAAGCCTTCTCCACAAAAATTCCCGAGAGACATTGTTATCCTTCGGAGATGAACACTGCACTAAGATCTACCGCAAGTCAATTATTACGGTTAACTAGTTTACGATCAATGACAACTATTGGTATATGCAAAAAGCTGAATACAAATTTGGTGATAAGACTAGCAAAGATATTGCAGAATCAAATCCTCGTCGTTCCAGCCGTGAAACATGGAAAAATATGACGAATCTTACTTTCTGCAAGTAAGTACAGCTGATATGCCACAGATCTTATCTTCTGAATGATCTTGAAAGGACCATAAAATAAAGCCGCCAACTTTTGCGATTTACAACTCCTACCGCTCTGTTGCCGATATGGTTGTAGTTTGAAATAAGCATAATCTCCCACTGCAAATGTTCTCTTTGTTCAATGGTGATCAGCCGTTTGTTTCATACGATTTTGGGCTCTTTGGAAATTAAAACGTAGTATATTAATCATAGCTTACTTATCTATCAAAACCTGATATACTGCTAAACAGACAAGTCTTCGACTGAATAAGGAGAGTACATTGGAGATGGAAAACCATAAACAACTTGAAATGGAGTAACATTAATAGCTGAATGAAAGGTAGAGTTATACCGGCATTCTGCCAAGGACAACCATCGACTCCAATTCGTTGGGCAATCAGAAGACATAAAACAAAATTAAGTTTTAAGGGTGTGATTGAGAACCTCTATTTGTCCAGCCGATTAAGGATGGTAAGCAGTGAAAAATTGAAGCTTAACTTCTTGAAGAAGAAACATTTCCTTCAAGAATAAATTCGTGAAAATAGCATCTCAATCACTAATAATTGTATGGGGCATACCACGTAGCTTAAAAATATGATCCATGAAGAGTTTAGCAATCTTTTTTGCTGTATAAGCATGACACATTAGTAAAAAATGAGCATACTTGCTCATTCTATCAATAATTGAAAATATTACCGATTACCCTTGAAAATATTACCGATTACCCTTCTGATAATGGAAAACCTTCCACAAATTCCATAATAATGTCAGTCCACAAATGTTGAGGAAAAGGTAAGGGTTGAAGCAATCCAGCCGAAGCAATGGTTTTGTTTTTATTTCTTTGACAAATTTCACGTTTTCGTACAAATTCCCAAACATCTCATTGTAACCTTCTCCAGAAAAAGTATACATTCAATATTTTCTACGTTCCCAACTAACCCAAATGTCCACCTTGAGAAGATGCATGTGAGATATCAATTAGCTTAGGACGAAGAAGTAGTTAATTACCCACTACCAAATGAGTCCGGATCTTTTGTCCAATATTACTCTGTCTTATTCTATCTCATGAAATCTTAGCTATTTATTTTGCGGGACTCATGCGGGTTTCATGCGAGACCCACACAAATAAATAAATGATTGAGATTTATTGGACACAATAAGACATCATAAAATTGGATAGAGAATCTGGACTCCTACCAAATGCCCTTTCCATCTTAAGTTACCATCAGCCAAGGACTTACATGCTCTCTACGATTTTGATGCTTTGACTTCTCTCTGTAATTATTACCTTTCTTCCCCTTATCCTTTCCTATTTTGGAAATATACCTTATTTCGTTTGGGTGCTTCCCCTTTCACATACGACTAGTTCAAGGTGACAGAGGCCCCTACCTTAATGGTAGACCTTCCTCAAGCCTCCCATATGGAGAAAGGCGAGCCCTCACTCTCAAAGGATGACTTCCCTAATCTTTCTAGGGAGTTAATCTTTATGAAATCTAGAGACAAAAAAAGGGCAGAACCTAAAAGGGGGAAGATGTTTTGAGGATCCTCCTCTAGTAGGAGCTTGAAGAAATATGTTCCAGAAGTAACAGAATAAAGGTGCCTTTAAGCATTACCAAAATGTTATTAAGGATGGTGTCATTATATCCCTTCGACGGAGCTACTTAAGGCCAACATAAAGGCTTGGATCACAAACTTAATCGGTTTGTTCTCGTTAAAATGTCCTACATTGCCAGTTGTGAATGCTTCGGCAAAAGCAAGATGGAGTAAAAAGGGATTGGACAAGGTCCCGTTAAAGGAGGATGATAAATTTGTATTCAAGTTCTTTGATGATTCCAATTTAAATGAAATTGTTAAATAAGGACTTTGGCAATGTTGAGGAAAGTTTTAATTTATTTATAAAATCTTCAATGTTCCACAAGTGCACAAACCGTAAATATAATAGTTAAGGTGTCGATCCTATGAGAAATTAGTGCTAATTGAATCCTAAACTTTTCTAAGGTTGTAAAAATGTGATTTAAATGAAAATAAAGATAAAAAATTAAAAAATCAAGTTCTAAGGTTGAACGAAAATAAAATTCTAAAATTAACAAAACTAGATCAAAATGAAGTACGACCTCTTAATAATTGAGATATCACAACAAGAAAATATCAAAGAATTATGAGAAGAGGAATTTATCCTATCATCAAATGCTAACATGATTACTTTTGAGTTAACTCAATATTAGTCCTAGACTTTCGAAGAGTGGATTACTCTCTCTTGGGTTTTAATTATTAAACCCTAAATCATAATCCTTAATTAAATTATGGAATTTGCAATCTCTCAATTAACAAAAAACCCACACATCTAATTAGATCATAAGCCCTCTAATATACTATCGGGTCCTTACACAAGGTCTCTCTTCGTATAAATTACCAATTTTGTTATTTGTGTGATCAATTAGATTGTTTAACTCTCATTACCCAATCTAATTGTTTTGCTATCAGTTCAATCTCTCGATCTGTTTCCAAAGCATGCAAATACAACAAATAATCACAATACCCAATGTATTAGCATCAAAAGAAATCACATTAACATTGATTTTAGAACAAATTCCTAAAGGAGTTTAGAACATCATTAACAACATGTTCAACAATCTCAAACCTAACTCATACATCAAGATGAAGTAAATAAACAAGAGAAAGTAGGAAAGAACTTGAAATAGCTAGGTTCAAGTGATTGGACAGTAGCTGTAGATCCTCCTCTCCCCTTCTCTCTCTCTCTCTCTCTCTTTTATCTTCCTTGTGTTCTCTCTTAAAGTGGCAAATTGAGCGACCAAAAATTACGGTCCTTTTCTCTCTCTGTATTGTTTTGCCCAAAAAGTTTGAAATAACCTCGCAAAGTTGAGTTTTTGAAGCTGATCCATGTATGCTATCATGCAGGCCACAGCCGTGACCCCTAAACCACGATCGTGGCCTATCCATTGTTTTTTCTATTATGATCGTGGCCTATAGGTCACGATCGTGGGCCTGGGTCTTCCACCGGACTTCTTCTAAATCTTCTTCGTTCTTTGATATCTAATCTCAAACACTAACAAACACATTAAGGCACCTCAAATACACATAATTTAAGCTCAATAGCATGCTCTAACCCATAAAACACTCAAAACATAAATAACTAACTAAATAACACACTCCTATCCTAAACATGCACTAATCATTCAATTTAAAAACTAAACACATACTAAACAACCCACTAAAAAATTATGCAATCTATGCCTTTCAACATCCCCACACTTAAAATTTTGCTTGCCCTCAAGAAAAGACAAAACAAGCACACCAAAACACAACACATACACATACACAATGATGGGACAATGGTATTAAATTTCACGAAACAAATATAACTACAAGCATGATCCTTTAAGTTGTTCTCACTTTTTAACTAGTGAAATTTATGTCTAAGTACTTCGAATTAAATATACATACTAATCAAGACCTTAATGTCATTTTCATTCACTCTTATCACTTTCATACACACATTGATAATTATTCGATCAATCAAAATTATAACTATCCTTAAGCGGCTGTTTATAAGAAATCATGTTATTCACAAGATTAGTATGATTTATTAAACAACATACTATCTTTTATTAATTTTATTAACATGAACCTAGCCTTTTGATGCAAAGGCAAACATTTGTAATGAATGTCCCCTAGTTACTCAACTAGGCCATGTTTTTATTAAGTAGCTTGGCTGGAATGTCATTATATCCTTTTGACGTGAAGGTAAACATTTGTGATGAATTTCCCCTAATTACTCAGCTACATCACATGCTTAACTGGCTACTAGCTCTATTCATAAACCAATTTATTATCTGTACAGAAAAAGAAAATCTTTAGGTGAAATGGATCTGTATGTTTGACATCAACTAAGAGAGCATATGTACTATTAAGTGTAAACTAACTCAATCCTATGTACTTCAGTAGATCTTAAATACTAGACAACTTGTGTAACCTCATATCAAGTGTTTTATTGGTAATGGTAGCAATACACCATTTTGATATGACAATTGACATCCACTAGGGCCATTACCTCTCGCTCCATACATCCATAGTTTAACAGGATCTATACTTATCGAAAGTGTGACCACCTATTTTTTTAATGTACTCTCATTAACCAATTGTGGAAATAATTTCTCCTAATTTTCATTTTAAGTAAAGACAATCAGACATGGATAGACATACTTAGATGGGCAACCAAGGTGAAATTCAACTTAGAAGGAGATTACGAGTTGTTTAAAGCTAGTTTTGTTATGTTGGTTCCTTACATTTGGAGAATTAGGAATGTCAAATTATTTGGTGATGCTAAGGATGTCTTGAAATATAACTTGTAAGGGTACATGACCAAACTCAAACTTATTACTCTGACCCGCTCTTATAAAGGCTCGATAACAACAAGGCTAAGAACGAGACTAAACTTATAAACCATGGCTAATATTCTTTAAGTGCTTCTAATTTATGTTAGTGTAGCTAGTTTACTCCATAAACACTTTGAGTTGTTATCACTATAATGACTCTATTATTCTATTAAGGAATTTATTAATTACTTAAAAACCTTTATAATGAAGTTTAACTTGATTAAGAAATTTATCTCTCTTTAGCCCGTTCTTAATATGTGATCCATTAGATTCCTAGGTGTATTAGCAATGGATATAAACTATAACCCTAAATCTTATTTAGTATTAGATAAATTAAACTCCTTTAATATATCTTTAATTCTCTAATTAAACAATTTATATCTATAAATCAATGTTGGCATCTATCAACGCATCATGGCTATCCAAATATTTAGAAATGTTAAATTGGTTTGGACTAATCTTTTTATGCATAATTTTTTCGTATGATTTTAGCAGGTCATCATATAATATTTGGATTAGACATAAAGCATATAATTAATAACTACTTTAATTGAGTCCAATCATATTAGTTCTCCACCATTAGTAAATGATTCAATTAATGAATTTTGAAAGTTGTTTTTAAAGTGTCATACCATCTAGGCTAAGAATTTTCTGAATCAATACTAATCAAGAACAATATAATATTCTCCCTAATTACTTTAGGGTGATGAATACTATCTTGATCACTTAATTAACTTTGTTGTAGCACCCTACTTTCATAGTGCATATCTCTGATAATACTAATGGTATTCAAGAACATACTTTACGAGGGTGGCATGCTAGAACAATCAGTCAATTGAACTTACTACAAATTTTTTTAAAAAAAATAGCACACCCATATGCGAAAAATCAATAAACAAATCGGGCCCACTTTTTTCATAAACATTTTCATTTGCAATTGTTACTACACTTATTAATCAATCTTATTTATAAACATTTCTAATTTGGAAAGTTATTACAAATAGAATTATTCAAATACACATGATACAATAATTGTGAAATACACAATTTGATACAAAAATAAAAAATGCAAATGCAGACACAAATGCAAACGCAAACTGATCTAGACCTCAATCTCTTACTTGAATGCAGTGGCTAGACTCTAATTATCTAACTGGAGTTCTTTTTCAAACCTAAAAAATATTACAAATTTTGGGTTAAGTTTTGCAAACTTAGTGAACGGACCATCCTCGTTGGCTCACTCAATCACATAATACATCAATATATACAATCACATATTTCACATCACTTCGTCAATTCTTCATGTTGAGTTACATACATTTCATATTCACTTAAAAAATAAATCATATTTAGAAATTAGTCAAACTATTTAAATCATACATATCAGATGCATATGTAGTGCTCATGAAACTCACTTTTAATTGTTATTGTTGTGACCGAGTTCTTATAACTGTCTCGTATCCATTGTAGATACCGGGCTCATTGATAACTGTCTTGTATCTGTTGTGGATACCGAGCTCATTATACATAATGAGCCTTTGGCACTTAATTACATTAAGAGCTTTAAGCACTTTTTCACTTTCTGAGCTTTAAGCTATTTTTCAATTGCTAGTCTAGTCACAACAGCCTTTATGTTTCATACATTCATGTAATGAAATGCATCACATATATTCAGTCAATTAAAAGTGCTCAATATCACACAATCATATTCACTATCACATTCTCGTTCACTTTTGTCATCGGACCAAGGTCTGACATTCAACATATACATTGAGAATCACTTATTTCATTCATATGCACATTCACATTTTTCTTCTGAACTTAGTCTGGCATTCAACAATCAAGTTGAGTATCACATATTTCGTCAAATTCACATACAAGGAGCACTTCTAGTGATTTTTACATGCATCAAACGTCTCGGACATTCAATGTTTGGAATCAGTACAATCGCATTCACATTGCATATCAATCATATCGGTAGTCATTTAATGTATAAATTTAAAACAGAACAACAATGAAATGAGACCATCTAGGTCAACTCACTGTACGCTCCAGATTAGCCTTAGCTTCCACGATTCGAAAATGTCTGGATGCAGACGTTCTATCCTGTATCATCATTATGTAAAACATATATTGGACACACATTATTAATTGCGCAATCTTATGAATACTCAATCACGTATATATATATTTGTGTTGTGTATAATGCATGCTCATTGACAATCTCAGGTATATAATCTAAATTCACATCTTATGCTCATTCTCATTTCATAATTCATATATGTCTAGTTAAAATTAGGTTTACACTTCAATTGTACATGATCATTCTAAGTTTACCAATCAATCTTTCTCTTTTGTATGTGTCTAGCTTATCCTTAGGCTTACACCTTAAGAACACTTGATTATTCCAATATCATAACTCAATTTCTTATCATTTCTTTTTTAACATTATATGCTCTCATAATACCTAATTCCCATTCACATTTAAGCACTTCATGCATATTACTCAACTCCTTTAAATCATAACTATAATCATATGAACATCTTCATTCCCATTATAATTATGCCTTTGGTACTTTGATATCATCCATTCGTTCACTACGTTATAACCTCCATTATCACTTCAAACATATCAAACATTAATCACTTAATTTAATCATCATTCTAGGTTCAATTCAAGCCCCATTCTAGCCTAAATTAAGAGCAAATGGCCAGTGAATGTCCGTTAGGCGGACATTCATGTCCGCTGTGTAGACCTTCACAAGTCACTTATAGAAATTTGAATTTTTGACCCTCTAGACATCAAAATCTCTTCTCGGGGTCTTCATAGAAGTTGTATAAATTGATGTCCTCTTCGAGATCATACTTAAATGACCTCAATCTGAGTTTTACAAAAAAATTTATACCTCTTGCCATAAAGTATATCCAATTGCATTCATATTTTCCAAATTTCTAACTATTTACTTACTACATTCAACACCTTATGCTTAGTCTATCATTTCTAGTTCAATTATTCATCATTTCCCATTTATTCTAACTCCATTTCAACTCAATATCATCCATAAACAAATTACTGTCCATGATTGATCATGAACACGATAAACAGAACATATACTTATATATATTCATCATCAACTTTCTACATATATTCAACCTCATTTCCACTTTCATTTCACTTCTAACTATAACCTTAATTCATCTCATTTCAAGAGCATAACTCAACATCTTTGTTAACATAACTTTCACTTCCCTTATACCCCTAATTCACAACATATAACATCTACATAACAACTCATCACTCATGGTTTTCATACTCTCAAAGCAAGACACAAACACATGTATTCATCCATTAATTTGTTGCACCCAGTGCACACTTTTAAGTTAAATTTTGAAACTTATATAGACAGAATTTGAATTCAATGTTTTCATGAAAAATGTAGCCATATGTCTCTAATTTAATCTAAATAAAAAATCATCTCATTTGAATATCTACAGAACAAGTTATGGCTAAATTACAAATACATAATTAGTGGAAAATGTTATAACTAACATTTTTCCAACACAATTTAAACACCATTTACTCAATTAATCCAACATTATATCATTCCATAATCTATTACCCATCAAAGCAACAAAGCAAGACATTAATCCACCCCATTACTCATTCACGTTTTAGCATGTACCTATCCTCATTTTATGAACATTTAACCTCTAATTATCATCAAATATGCTTCATTCATCAAAGCCATAAAGATTAATAAGTTACTTACTTGATTTACCCAAAGCTTCATTTATTTGTCATCCCCAAGTAGGACTTCACTCTTTTGTGTCTCATCAATTTCTTTGAACAATGACTTGGTTCTAGACATATGGTTGGAGCATCCACTGTCCAAAAATCATACATCTATGATATTATATACATCTTGAACTGGTGAATGTGCCATAAATAGCTTGCTCTCCTCTTCAACCTTCTCTGTAAAATTTGCTTGCTTTTGTTCCTTTCGTTGTTGGATCTAGCAATTAGCTTCTTTGTGCCCCATTTTTTCATAATATCTACATTGGATTGCACTTTTGTATTGATTTCGTTCATTAAATCGACTTCTACCTTTGCCACCACTGCCTTCTCATCCACGAAATACACCCTTTTTTTTGCCACGACCTCTGGAATTTTCAGTCTTTCCCTTGGAAGACTCCCCTTTAATCTGAAATGCCTTTTCCTCAAATTTTTCTTGAAACTTGCCAAGTCTTGCTTCATGGGCTAACAAGGAGCTCATCATTTCATCAAAAGTATAAATAGACAAATCCTTTGTTTCTTCAATTGCAACAATAACATGATCAAATTTTGAGGTTAAACTCCTTAATACCTTACTCACAACAGTTTTGTTACCCACATTTTCACCATAAGACTTCATCTTATTAACAATTCCAAACACTCTAGACAAGAATTCTTACACAGATTCTTTATCTTTCATACCTAAATTCTCAAAATCACGACGAAGTGCTTGAAGTTTTATAGCAATTACCTTCTTGTTGCCCAAATATTCCTGCTTCAAAATCTCCCATGCCTGTTTGGAGGTGGTAGCTGATGAAATTTGAGGGAATACATCATCCTCTAAAGTTGACTAAATAAGGAGTAGGGCTTTTGTATCTTTTCTCCGATTTTCTCGCAATCTTTGATCAGGCTCAGTAGGTGCAGAATCTGGCTCTACATACCCTTTCTCCACTAAGTCCCATAGTCTTGTGACTTGAGCAATGTTTTCATCTTGAGACTCAAAAGGTGATATTTTTCACCTTTAAAAACTAGAATTAAAGGCTAGGTATTGGAATAGTGTCGTTGCTTGCCATAGCCTTTTCACTATTTGTTTTATGTCTTTTAGCTATCAAAATAGTTACTTTACTTTCTCTTCTGCTTAAAGAAAAAAAGGAGGACCAAAACCTGGATGCTAGATAAAAGCACTTTACAAATTATCCTGGCTTAGGATTTTTATTGAACATTTTTTGTGGATATCTGTTGCTATTGTTTGGTTAAGCTAAGATTTTGGGTACTGCTGGATCCCTCTTTAACTCAATTCAAATTCTTTTATTTTGGTTGTTTTATCTTTTGGTCTCTCACAGACAGTAGCTCTCCTTGCTCGTAAGAGTTTGCTGAGATAAAAGACAATAAAGACAGGTTTGAGTAGTGGTTTCGTTGATGCTCTGATACCACAAATGTTAGCAAAGGGGACCAAAAATACAAGATTTGAGAGACAAGAAAAAAACGTTGAAGAAACTGAACTTTTCTTATTTCAGCTTAAAAATGACGGACTCCAGTACAACACTTAAATAACTTTAAGAATAACAATAAAGCTAAAAAACAGGACTCACAATGGACTCAATCCCACATTCTACTAAAATATCTATCTACTGTTATTGACCACTAACCACTAAAACAATAACATCTAGGACCTACTAACATAAATGTATTGCAATAAAAGTAGCAATAACTTTTTGAATCATTCAATTATGTTTATTCAATAACGATATTTTGGATTTGCAGGTGGTTTTACTTTAAAGAAGCAAATGTTAGATGATAGAAGATTCCACAAAATGCGTCTTAATCTACAGAGATTGCTCCAGGTAGTTGTAGTCTCCTATACCTTTTCAGCCTGGAAACAACTGATATAAGAAGAGTTAAAATATCTTAATGATAGTGGTGTTCCAGCAATAACTATTACTTGAAAAATAACAAGTTTGCAAATTTATGTCTGTTGTTCCAATTCTTTTCTTCCCAAGAGGAGGAGTGACTGATTAGGAATGTTTTGTGTTCAAATATTATGGAATTAGATAATTGCGCAAATAAAATTTGTTAATCTCAGGTCATTGCCCATGGTGAGCAAGTATTTCCACGGGTGAAAGAGAAATGCTCTTCAAAGCTATGGTTTACTACTGAAGATATTAACTCCTTGGAAGAGTTAATAAGACGACTAAGGAGACTAAAAGAAAATGTAGGATTTATTGCCAATCGTGTCACAACGATTCAAGCTGGTCTTGATAGCTGGCAGTCGGAGCAAATAAACAAGAAACTATACTATCTCTCTTTCCTATCAATCATATTTCTTCCACTGTCCATTGTTACAGGAGGTAAATGTTTCTGCCATATTAACTTTGGTGTTGATCCTTAAAAGTATTCCATGAATGATTTCAGAAGTGTATAACTATGACTTATTTTGACAATTATTTTAGTTTTTGGCATGAACGTGGGAGGAGTTCCATGGACAGGGCAAGCTGACCTAAAGCTGAAAAATGGATTTCGCAATGTAATGTTTCTCTGTTTGCTCATGGTAGTTGTTCTTCTGTTGTGCTTCCTTTTCCCAATTCTTCATATTCACTTAAAGGCATGGCAGAAAATGAGGGCTATAAAAAGAAGTTGGTCTCTCAATAGGAAGTCATTTCTGAAGAGAACAATTGGAATTCAAGAAAGAAGGGGCTATCTTCATATTTGAAGGAAGTAAACGAAGTTCTTACTTCAATTTCAAGTTAGTCCTTAAGGGCTAAGCTATTTTCCTAATGACATTCAAAGCCTTACCTAAAGAAAGCGTCTAAAAAGCACATGCTTATTTCGAGTTCAGATTCTTGGATAGCATACAGGTGAACTTGTTCAGAGATTCCTTTTCCTGTTCAGATGATTGGGTTACTACTCCTAGCCTTTTTGGTAACCCCTATACAATTATGTATAGCTTATAGTGTATTCTTTTGACTAACTTAAAACACCAGTTGTTTTTATTATCAATCTTTTCTTTTTCTTTATGTTTTTGGCTTTTCCATTAACTTGTTTGTACCATCATTTAAAAGTACTTTGTGTACGTTGACAAACATGATTGCTAATTACAACAACTTTACAATTGAACCTGCATCAATTTAATCAGCAATCAAATACTTGTTTCCTCAGCTAAATGCATGATGATTGTTATGAAGAAAAATCAACACGAAATTACAGATTAATTTCGTAATTATTTAATACAATTAATTAACCTTATAATTGCAACATGTTAGATTTAAGAATTGAATGGACAAATACCTAGAAATTGAGGAACAATCAAGTCCATTGTTGTTTTCTGTGAAGCGGAGCAACAGAGACACAAAGGACTGACTACTGCTATTCTAAACCTTAAATAGAAACCTGTATAGTTATCAATGGGGCGACTGTATTTAAGGTCAGCTAGTAGTAGGGCCTCCTGTGCACTGCAAAACATGGGCGAAGCCTACCCATCATAGCAAGCCCATGAACACAGGCCTAATGTCACGTTGGAGAGAATTACCAAGCCTAATTATCTTGACGTCTAATTATCAGGCTTTGTACAAAATTATGTCTATTATGCTAGTCCACAAAATTAATGATAAAATTTTATCATTCTCCCACTTGGACAACATAACCAATGTCAATGAACAACATAAACAAATCCCCATATTAATATAACAATATGTGGTCACATTAGGATGTCAAAGTAGAGCCGGTAATCTCTCAATCATAAGTCCAAAATAGGGTTATAAGTACCTCAACAGTATAGAAATCAGATCCGATAGGAATACTGATAGCATATACGCAAGATACCCATACCTCGATGACCTAAACAGAATGTGTCATAAGGAAATGCACACGAAAGGTGACCAGTTTGTGCAATTCCAAACAAAATGGCTTAAGCATCCACCCAAGATGCCAACTAAGATTTAACAAAATATTTTAGAACAACAAAATGAGACTGGGTACAAAATGTCTCTAACAAAATTCCATATATATTCAAACATTTAAACGTATCTGCACAGTATATCAATAAAGTATATGGCAATAACAATAATAGCAACAATTATAAGCAAAAGTCTCTAGATTGAATAACAAAATGGTCAAATACAATGTTTTTATAAAAAATAACATAAAAGACAGACTCCCACTAATCCAAGGCATCAAAAGATCTAAATAGACCTATACGGGTTACATGATTCACAAAAGCCTTAACAATCAAACCTTTGGTTAGAGGATCTGCCACGATAAGATCGGTAGGTATATGCTCTATACGGGTCTGAAACTCCTTAACATTTTCTCTAGCAAACATATACTTTGTATCAAAATGCTTCGAATGCTTAGAGTTCTTACATATTTGAGATAAGCCCACCAGAGTAGAGTTATCACAATATATGGTTAGAGGTTTGGAAACACTATTCATAAGATGAAGCTCAGAAATGAAATTCCTTAACCATATTACCTGTCGAGTAGCTTCATAACAAGCCACATACTCTGCCTCCATAGTTGAAGTTACTGTAAGTGTTTGTTTAACACTTTTCCAAGATACAGCTCCTCCAACAAGTATAAAGATATATCCTGATGTGGATTTGTGATCATCAAGGCAGCCACCATAATCAGAATCAGAATAGCCTATCACCTCAAGGTGATCAGACATCCTGTAAGTGAGCATGTAATCTTTAGTACCTTGTAGGTACCTCAGAACTCGTTTCACAGCTTGCCAATGACCCACACCAGGGTTGCTCAAGTATCTCCCAAGTACACCAACAACAAAAGCAATATCAGGACGTGTACAAACTTGAGCATACATAAGACTGCCAACAGTAGAAGCATATGGGACCTTTTCCATCTCTGACTTATCTTTATCATTTTGAGGACACTGGTTATTCGAGAGTTTGTCACCCTTTTGAATTGGTGCACTGTAAGGATTACAAAAAGAATCGATTCCAAACTAGTATTCAAATCCTTCATACTAACAATGGTACTGAATACTTGTCGTGAGTGTTGGAGGCGGTCTATAAGATCCTACGGTATCTAAAAGGTATTTCAAGAAAAAGACTGCTATTCAAGAAAGGAGATCAAAGAACAATTGAAATATATTCTGATTCAGATTGGGCAAGTTCAGAAGATGATAAACGATCAACCACTATATATATATATATATTGGCATTATCAGTTTCAATGATGCTCTCTTTAAAAGTTTTCTCTATTGTATACTTGATGGTCACCAAACAGACCTTGTTAGAACGAACCTACTTGTCATATCTAGCTTTATCTGCAGCGAAAGTCTCAGCAGTGGATTGTGTAGGCTCATCCTCAGTGAGAACAACATCAACATTAGAAACCGCCAAAAAAAGATTTAAAGATTCAAGCCAGTCGTTATAATTGGTCCCATTAAGCCTAATCAAAGAATTCAAAGCTGGAAATTTATACAAAGCAAGGAGATTTAGCAAATGTATCACTAACTAGCAAAATTGGGCAACAACACAACTTGGTTTTCATGTAATTGCAATCCTGCCTAAGGGTCTTGAATTACAACATAGATCACCCAGAACATTAAACTATGCCCTAAATCTAATATCGATAGGATATTGAAAACTTTAAAGTCATAATTCAATGAATTAAACAAAACATTAGAAACCACATTGATAAAGACAAACCGATAGGGTAAGTGTATCATTAACATAGCATCTAATGTATGCCCAATAACAACATCACAACAACAATTTGTAATAATTGGTCTCACGATAGG
>JAOTAZ010000219.1:32465551-32478076 GCA_025629785.1 Erythroxylum oxycarpum | reverse complement strand
CAAATGGATGTTTGAATTTAATTTAAATTTTAAATTAATTTATTTTTTAATTTTCAAATTTCAAACTTAATTCATAATTTTATTTTATGAATTAGCCGACTCAAAACTTGATTTATATAATCAAATCAACCTCAATTCCTCTCTCAGCTCGTCAACTGTCATTCTTCCAGTTACAAATTTGTGCAATCAACCACTTCAACTCTAAATTGGTACAATTCTTCGAGGTGAGTTTTAATCAATGTTTTTAAAAAGAAAACTAATAAAAGAACTCAAAATTTCATTAAAGGTCCTACCTTGTGTTCATGATTTAACATTAAAACATATTTCTAACTTGGTCATATGATTAAAACTTAAACACATCACAATAATGGAGGGTTTATGATGTGAGTTCAAGAGAGAGTCGAAAGACAAGTCAACTATCGGATGACCCGTTGATCATGCTGAAAGGACCAATTACTCATGTTAATGCTAAGAGGCTTAGAAAAGCTTTTGGTAGGCTTATATGTACCATGGTTGATGAAGAAAAGGCCGTTGGAGATCAAGTTACATTCAATAACATCAAGACAATAATACTATTCACGTATTCTAACTTGGGTCGAAATTCTGACATTGATTTAGGTCGAATCAGCCTAACTGATCAACATGAAAGTTGTAGATTTTTATCTTAGCTTTCCAACGGTATAAGATTTGCCACTGAACCCTATAAATTCAATAGGGATCCATATTTTCTTTATTCATACGATTGAGGTTTTCTCAATCAAACCAAATCATACGTTTGCGGTCTTCTCGTCACAGGAAAAAAGTATAATCATCATTTAAAATCAAACTAAATTATACGTTTGAGGTCTTCTCATCATAGGAAAAATATAATTATTATTTAAAATCAAACCAAATCATACCTTTGAGGTCATCTCATTAGAGAAAAAAGTATAATTATCATTTAAAATCAAACCAAATCATACGCTTGAGGTCTTCTCATCATTAAAAAATACAATTATCATTCAAAATCAAACCAAATCATAAGTTTGAGGTTTTCGTATCGCAGAAAAAAGTATAATTATCATTTAAAATTAAACCAAGTAAAAAAAGTTACAGTTTTTCTTCTTGCTTGTAATTTCACCCTCCGATTGAGATAATTTCTTTTATAAAATTAGTAGATTCAATTTATCAAAAATAAAAGGATCAAATAATTAAAAATAAATCTTAATTTGCTAACTTACATCATACAACTGACTTACTTTCATAACTATTTCTATTTTACAATTAAGATACAATTATTTGATCACAATGATTTAACATTAAAACAAAATTCTCACTCGGTCATATGATTAAAACTCAAATACATTAAAATAATGGAGGGTTTGTGATGTAGAGTCAAAAGACAAGTCAACTATCGATGGCCCGTTGACCATGCCGAAATGACGAATTACTCGTGCTAATGCTAAAAAACTTAGAGAGGCTTTTGGTAAGCTTATATGTACCATGGTTGATGAAGAAAAGGCTTTTGGAGATCAAGTTACAATCAATAACATCAAGGCAATAACACTATTCACGTGTTTTAACTTAGGCTAAAATTCTAACATTGATTCAGGCCGAATCAGCCTAACTGATCAACGTGAAAGTTATAGACTTTTGTCTTAGCTTTCCAACGGTAAGATTTGCCTTAATTAGAGGTTCGTAGCCCAAGATATGCTCGATTTACTAAAGGATGTTATGTTAGGAAATTGTTATGACTTCCTAATTAACTTTTCATTTTTTTTCTAGTTAGGCTTTTCGTTTTTAGGCCCACTTTTTGAGACTTAAAAAGGTGGCTTTCTGCATTTCCTATTCAAATTAGATTGAGAATAATTTTAGGTCACTTTGTAAGGGATTCAATCCTGAAATTCTCTACAAACCGCTTTTACGAACTTATCAAGTGATTAGTCAGATTGCTTGTGGCATTTTTTTGATATCTGTGTGCGTTTTAGTTTCTAATTGCATTGTTAATCTTGGGTCAAGGCATTGAAGGATCTTCCGTCAACTTTGAATTCTTGGGTTAGGGTTTTGATCCGATCGATCAAGGGTTCCTAATCGAGTCAATTTTAGGGGTTCCACGTCATTTAGTATCAGAGCTTTAGCTCGATTTTAGGTTCCTATATCCATTGTTCTTATTTTCTTCATTTGTTTTTCTTGTTTCTTTGCTTTTTCAAATTTCTATTTATTTTTATCCTTGTTTCCCTTCTACTGTTTATTTCGTTCCGTGTTTTATTGTTATCGTTCCATTGCTGTTTGTTAACATCGTCTTTGTTGTTCTTGATTCGTAATTTTATTTCAATTCATACTTCGTGTTGTGTTTCCAGTTAATTTTTGTTAAGATTGTTCTTGTGACAAAAAAGTCAGAAAAAATCCGAAAAAATCTAAAAATTAAAAAAATCAGAAAAATAAAAAAGTTTTGAAAAAAAGGCGTTTTCTTGATTCTTTAAATTGTAATTTGCTGAGATTGTGGATAGTTCATCTTGAAGTGTTGTTGTTGCAATTGTAAGTTGTTAAAAAAAGAAGTTTGTTGGAATTTGTGAAGTTTGGTGATTGATAGAAAAATTGCGTGGATTGCTAGAAGTTATATTGCATTATTGCTTGAATTGAAATTGAAATTGAAATTATCGAAACTTGAACAACGAAACTTTGAAAAGCTAATTTGAACAACGAAACTTTGAAAAGCTAATTCCTATTACAAAATTTCTCTTTCGATACTTTGAATTTCTTTGGTTCTTGACCCGTACGTGTTACTTTTCATTGCTCTCTTATTGCTTCCTTTTGATTTCTTTAATTTTTCTTTTGTAAGAGTGTCACTTTCAATTTGATTGTCCTTGATTTGTTTGGAATTTTGATTGGTAAAGAATTTCGGGAAAGAATCAAGAGTGGTAAAAGGCAAGAGTGATTTACATCAAAAGAAAAAGTAAAAAAAAGAGCAAAATACGAGTGAATCATCATCTATTCGAGTGAAACACGTAAGGGAGTGAGTGAGGTTTCTTTTTAACTAACATTATTACACTTGTTTTTCTTATTACTTTATAATGTCTAAGGCAAGTGACGAAAAGGATTCAGAAGACCTAGCCACAACTTTAAAGGGTTTACAAGAACAAATGACCTGAATGAATCTTGCATTTGAAAGCTATGGAGAAAGGTTAGAACGCTTAGAGGCTCCAAAACGAGGTTGGTGAGCACCACCACCGACCAACCAACCTGAATTTGAGGATGTTGAAACTGAAACAAACATGGAAGAGTGGGATCGATATCAAACTAAGGAGTGTATGACAAGAGGTCGAAGAAGAGGTGACATGCCTAGAAGAGAATCAAGAGCTAGGGAAGAAGTTGATAGAAACCTGAGCAGGATAAAAATGAAGATTCCTTCTTTTCAAGGTCGAAGTAATCCAGACCAATATTTGGAGTGGGAAAGAAAGGTGAAGCTTGTGTTTAACTGTCATCACGATTTAGAAGAAAAGAAGGTCAAATTAGTAGCTATAGAATTTACAGACTATGCAATAGTTTGATGGGATCAGGTTCAAATTAACAGAAAAAGAAATGGGGAGAGACCTATCTGAACTTGGGATGAAATGAAAGCTGTCATGAGAACAAGATTTGTTCCTAATCATTATTACAAGGAACTGCATCAAAAACTCCAAAACTTAAAACAGGGGTCTAAGAGTGTTGAAGAGTACCATAAAGAAATAGAAATGACTATAATCAGGGCAGATATTGTAGAAGACCGAGAGGTTACTATGGCTAGATTTTTGTGTGGGCTGAATAGAGAAATTGCCAACACAGTTGAGCTACAACATTATCTGGAAATTGAAGATATGGTTAGTGTTTCCATGAAAGTAGAGAAACAACTTAGTTACAAAAAATTAGCTAGACAGTCTCAATTCAATAATAGTGGTGGATCACCTTGGAAGTCAGGCTACAAGAGAAGTAGTAAAGAGAGGAATTCGTCTAAATTCAAAGATGATAGGTTTATGTCAAAATCTAAGGACAATTACTCTCCTAAAGAAAAGAGAAATTTTTTTTAGAGGAATGGCCAATTAAATTCTCAATGTCCTAACAAGAGAGCTATGATCATAAAAGATGATGGAGTTGTTGAAACAGATGGAGAGGAGACAGAGCCGAAAATGCCACCGTTGGAAGATACAAGTGATGTAGAATATCCAGAGCATGGATACTTACTAGTTGCAAGGAGAGCTTTAAATTTGCAGGCTAAGTATGATGCTCCAGAAGAACAGTGGGAAAATATTATTCACACTAGATGCAATGTAGGTGGGAAGGTATGCAGTCTAGTTATTAATGGAGGTAGTTGTACTAATGCTACTAGCACTTACTTAGTGGAGAAGCTTAGATTGTCGTTATTGAAACACTCGAAGTCGTACAGGCTATAGTGGCTGAATGAATGTGACGAGGTCAAAGTGACTAAGCGCTATTTACTAGTAGCAAGTATTCTGATGAGGTTTTATGTGATGTGATTCCGATGCAAGTAGGCCAAATACTTTTGGGTCAGCCTTGATCTCACGTAATGGTTATCTAAATACTTGTTCTTTTTCTAAAGATGGAAGGCTTGTCACCCTCAAGCCATTATCTCCTAAAGAAGTATACGAAGATTAGTTGAAGCTTAGATAACGAGAGGAGTCAGAAAAAGCAATGAGAGTTGAGCTGAACAAACACAATGGGGAAAAGGGAAAAATGAGTGAGAGTGAGAATTAAAAATTAAAGAGAGTGAGAGGGGAAAGGGAAACACTGAGTGCAAGAGAGATAAAAAAAAGTGAGCTTGTATGTGAGAGGGAGAGATTTTAGAGATGCTTATCATGAAAAAAAATCACCTGTAATGTTGATGTACAATGAAATATTAGATTGTTGCCCATCAAAGGGATTGAGCATTAGATTGACGTGGTGCCTGGAGTTTCATTGCCTAATAGGCCAACATATCGCAGTAACCCTAAAGAGACTAAGTAATTACAAAGACAAGTGGAAGAGCTTATAACTAAAGGCCATGATAGGGAGAGTATGAGTCCATGTACTGTTCCTGTGATACTAGTGCCAAAGAAAGATGAAAATTGGAGGATGTGCGTAGACTGCGGAGTAATCAATAAAATTATGATAAAGTATTGACATCCCATTACTATGTTAGATGACATGTTAGATCAATTGAATGGTGTTGTGATTTTTACTAAAATTGATTTGATTGGGGGATACCATCAAATTCGTATATTCCAAGGTGATGAATAGAAAACTGCATTTAAAACTCAACATGGACTATATGAGTGGATGGTAATACCATTTAGTTTGACAAATGCACCTAACACTTTTATAAGATTGATGAACTATGTACTTCATGCATTTATTAATATGTTTATTTTTGCGTACTTTGATGACATCTTGATATGGAGTAGGAGTTTAGAAATGCACATGCATCATTTGAAATATGAACTTAATGTCTTACGTGAACAAAATTTGTATTTCTATGGACTTCATTTTAGGTTTGCCTAGGTCTAAACATGGTAAAGATTCAATTTTTGTGGTTGTTGATAGGTTTTCTAAGATGTCTCATTTCATTGCTTGTCATAAAACCAATGATACATCTCATATTGCAAATTTGTTCTTTAAGGAAGTTGTTCGACTGCATGGAATTCCAAAGACCATAATTAGTGATAAAGATGTCAATTTTTTTAGTTCTTTTTGGAAAGTTTTGTGGGCAAAGTTAGGAACTAAACTATTGTACTCGACTACTTGTCATCTACAAACAGATGGACAAACTGAGGTTGTCAATCGTACACTTAGTACTTTGTTGCGTGCTATGATTAGTAAAAATTTGCACACTTGGGAAGAATGCTTGCCCCTTGTTGAATTTGCGTATAATAGAAATGTTCATTCTTTTATAGTTTTTCACCATTTGAAACTGTGTATGGTTTTAATCCACTAACTGTTATGGATTTACTTCCTTTGCCTGTTATTGAATTATCTAATGCAGATGGTGAAAAGAAAGCAAATTTGGTAAGGAAGATCCATGAACAGACCCATCGGCACATTAAGAAAAAGAATAAGCAATATGCATCTAGTGCTAATAAGGGAAGCAACTTTGTTTCATTTGAACTCGGAGATTGGGTGTGGGTGCATATGCACAAGGAAAGATTTCCTGATACACGAAAGACAAAGCTACATCCAAGAGGCGATGGCCCATTTAAAGTTCTTGAAAAGATAAATGACAATTCCTACAAATTGGATCTCCGAGGTGAGCATGGTGGCATTAGTGCTTCGTTTAATGTTTCTGATTTATCTCCTTTTACCATTGCAGATTCGAGGATGAATCTTTTTCAAGAAGGGGAGGATGATGTGAGCTCAAGAGAGAGTCGAAAGATAAGTTAACTATCGGATGACTCGTTGACCATGCCGAAAGAACCGATTATTTGTGCTAATGCTAAAAGACTTAGAGAAGCTTTTGGTGGGCTTATATGTACCATGGTTGATGAAGAAAAGGCCTTTAGAGTTCAAGTTACAATCAATAACATCAAGGCAATAATGTTATTCACGTGTTTTGACTTGGCCTGAAATTCTGACATTGATTTAGGCCGAATCAGCCTAACTGATTAACGTGAAAGTTGTAGATTTTTGTCTTAGCTTTCCAACGGTAAGATTCACCTTAATCGGAGGTTCGTAGCCCAAGATATACTTGATTTACTAAAGGATGTTCTGTTAGAAAATTGTTACGACTTCCTAATTGACTTTTCATTTTTTCTAGTTAGGCTTTTCGTTTTTAGGCCTACTTTTTAAAACTTAAAAAGGTGGTTTTCTGCACATCCTATTCAGATTAGATTGAGAATAATTTTAGGTCACTTTGTGAGGGATTCAATTATGAAATTCTCTACAAACCGATTTTACAAACTTATCAAGTGATTAGTCGGATTATTTGAGGCGTTCTTTTGATATCTTTATGCGTTTTGGTTTCTAATTGCATTGTTAATCTTGGATCAAGGCGTCGAAGGATCTTTCGAAAACTTTGAATTCTTGGGTTAGGGTTTTGATCCGATCGATCACGGGGTTCCTAATCGAGTCAATTCTAGGGGTTCCGCATCAGTTTGATATATTGGATAAGAAAAAAAGAAGAAGAGGAATAGAGTTAGCAATACAACTCAAAGAGAGAAAAAAAAGTCTTCATCTATTATAGGATTGCTATTTATGAAAAACTTAGATGAGTTCTAAACAATATGTTACATTAAAAATGATATTTTGTATTAACAAAATGATGTCGTTTTGTATATAAAATTTACTAGGTTTCAGGCAAGTTGAATCATTAAACTTAAATTTGGAACATGTTCGAAGTTTAAAATATTAAAAAATCAAATTCAACTTATAATTTGATTACCTCAAATTAAATCCATTAGATTAAAATCAAATTCGAGATTAAGTCTCTTGTGTTGTGCCTATTAATATAACAAAAATTTTATATGACATTCAATTTGGATTTTATTAGTATTTAAAAAAATGTCAAAAATATTAATGGAAGTCTTGATATAAAATAATTCGCATAAAGGTGACAGGTTATTCCTTTGTGACCAAAATGTCACATGTTTGAGTCATAGAAACAGTTTATTTATAAAATGCAAAAAAAAATATTGCGTATAATTGATATCTCTTCTCCAAACTTTGTAAAACGGAGAGGCTTATATACTGGAGTTGTTAATAAAAGTCTCGATATAAGATAATTCGGAAAAATTAAATAGTAACTTAAAAAATTAGTAGTTAATGGTTCAAACTAAGGACGATGTGAAATTGAAATACTAAAAATATTTTTGTCCTTACCAATTTATCTTCAGTTATCCATAAACAAAATACATCACTCTTTATGTCATCAAAAGAAAATATGGGGTTTAAAACATCGGAAACAAGTTGAAAAGAAATAAATAAGACAATAATATGAGTATGTCAGACTAAGAAGTAATGCAACAATGAAGAGATTTAAACCAAGTAGCTTGGTCCAGAGAGGCTCTTGATTGGAAAAGATAAAATACAAGGCTATAATCCCATGTTATTGATAAAGGATTTTTTTAGCTTAATTGAGGTCGTAGATTCGAACTTTTCTCATGTATGCAGTTATTTAAAATTTAAGATTAAAATTTTACCTTTCGTAAAAAAACTTATTCGACTCGAACGAAGAATAATTTGGATATGAATGATTTAAAAATATTTTTTTATAATTGAAACCCTCCTAAAACACCTTCCGAGCAAAAAGAAAAAAGAAAAACCGGCCACCGCCATCCGCCATCCGCCAACCGTTTTATTTTAATAAAGACTGATTAATGAACGAATAGGAAACAATCTCTTTATTATGCTTGCGTATTATCGAATATTTTTATACTCCGTGCATTAAGGAAATTTCATCTGAATATTGATGACGCATACACAACGACTGTGATCAATGAATAAAGTATCTTAAACAAGCAATAACGTGACTTTAAGAACAGGTTAAAGAAATAGTTGACTCTTCCATGTTAGGATTCTTTGAATCTTCATAAAATATTCCCACGACGAGTTACCCAAGTTGAGACTCATCACACCAAGAACGTGAACCCATTATTGCTTCTATAAACAGTAGACAGAGCTATTGCTTTTGGATGGAACCAACATCTATTATTACTACTATTTCCTTTCTTCATCCAACAAAGTGTGAACTAAGAGAGTAAGTTACTCAATCACGGAATCGAAAATCCATTAAACCTCTTTTGATGTTCTTATTTGACCCCAGAATGGATACAGACGATGCAAGTTGTGAAGCGGAATTCAGTCACAAACCGTGGATTATCTTCTCACTAGAACACTTCTTCTGACTCACTGCCCAATGATTTCTCCGGGGTCCACGTCCGTCCAAAAAGAAGAGAACTCCACACTCTTTCTATTCCCACTTGTAACTCTTCACGCCGAGCACAGCAGCACCGATTTTTATTTAAATAAAGATATGATGGGTATATTATTTATTATCAATTATATGGTATAGAAGACCAAGACTTTTTAGTACGCCTATATTATGCTTATCTCTTAGCGTCCACTCATAAAGTCTTTACTTCAGTTGCTAAAACTTACCACCTTCTCTTCATTTCTCACCAATCTTAGAATGGGCAGCCTTCAAGTGGAAACCCCGTTCTCCACCATCAAACACCCTGACCAAGAAGCACCCTTTACCGTGGAAGACGATGACGTGTCTCCCATTGAACAAGTCCGGCTCACCGTTCTCAACACCGACGATCCAACCTTGCCGGTGTGGACCTTCAGGATGTGGTTCTTAGGCCTACTGTCATGTGGCCTTCTCTCTTTTCTCAACCAGTTCTTCTCTTACAGAACTGAGCCTCTTATCATCACTCAAATCACTGTCCAAGTAGCTACTCTCCCCATAGGCCGGTTTCTGGCGTCTGTATTGCCAACCGCCAAGTTTCAGATTCCAGGGTTCGGGTCCAAGTTGTTTTCTTTGAACCCGGGTCCGTTCAACATGAAGGAACACGTTCTTATTTCGATATTTGCTAACGCTGGGAGTGCATTTGGAAATGGAAATGCATATGCTGTTGGGATTGTGAACATAATCAAGGCCTTTTATCAGAGGAGCATCTCCTTCTTTGCTAGTTGGATTCTCATAGTCACAACCCAGGTAACCAAAGTTTTTGTCTCTTATCCTTTTTACTTCTTTCCTGGAAGCAAACAAAAGCTTGAGGAAGCAGTGCTACTGGTTCCGACTAAAATGTCGGTAAAGGGCTTTTCTTGCTTGTGGTGTTAGGCTGATTGTCTCTTTCTCTACACTCTTTTGGCTCTACTTTTCTTTATTTATTCAGAAACTTTGTTTGGTTTGGTGGGCGTAACTATTCTCATCTTTGCTGTCTTCTCTGAAGTTAATTATCCACCAACTTTTCATGATATGAGCCGAAATTTTGATCCATTTCAACACTTGGTGCTTCTAGATGTACATATTTCTACGTACTGGTGATTTACAAATCGACCGATTATTAGTGCATATTTACAATTAATTAATTCTTTGTAATTTAAGTGGTTTTGAGTTTAAATTTTACCACTCACCTAAGATAAAGTAAATTTGTGCAATTTTTAAACTCAAAATTTTTTTAAATATGTTACTAAATATTTAAAACCAATTAAATTAAACTAAAGGCATAACTTAAACTACGGGGTTGAATCGATCAAATTATAAAATTGCTAATAATACAGACAAGGATGGTTGGTTTTGCTTGTAATAATGGTGTTGTTGGTGGTGACGGCAGGTGTTGGGGTATGGATGGGCTGGAATATTGAGGAAATACGTGGTGGAGCCTGCCCATATGTGGTGGCCTAGTACTCTCGTTCAAGTCTCTCTCTTCAGGTACGTACGTACGTAGATATAAAATATGTATTTATATCTACATATTTTAAATACTGTTACATTATCATTTTGTTAATAATAATTTTCACGCACTCTTTATTTAATTATAATATTTTAATTTATTGTTTATTTTTATTGAAAATTGAAATAAGAGAATTTAATTCCATATAGTTCAACGCAATTAAGTCTATTTTTGACTTGGATACATGAATGAATATGGTGTGATTCATATAAAGATATCGACACATGCAGCTTCCTGACTTTTAGCAAACTCTGTCCCCTCCATTGCCAGCCTCCTCCTATGTCCTTTTATTAAGAGGTCATTGTCTTTTATTTATTTGTGTATTCATTAGACTGGATATGTCAAAGCCTTATGTAACTTATAGATAGGAACGTAGCCATAGGGATTGGAATCTATTTATTAATGCAAATTTACAAGAACTTGCTCAATCCCTTAGATCACACGACCATATACATAGTGTCACCGTCACCCGTAAGGTGGATGCGATCATAAGTCACAAGATCCACACCTTGGAATAAATTAGATCACAATTTCACTACCTTTCTTTGTATGTGTTGTCAACTAGTACTGAAGCTTTTAGCAATCAAGTTGTAGTCTAAATATTTAATATCTGAACCTTCCTTTGACCTCCCTCACTGGTTCCTTAAACTGCACCAGAAAGCAAGAATTCTTATGGCTAAATTAATGGGGTTGCTGATTCTGACTTGAAATAAGGGGGATCATGACAACCACTGTCACAATCCTAAAGACAGCACCCATGGTCCTAAGTTTCAATGGATGACAGCCAAGTCGTGATATTTAATGATGTTTAACTTTTCAACGGTGAAAAAAGAAAGGGAAAGAAACACTGTGCCCACAAAGGAAACCTGATTTAGGGTTTAAGCCTTAAGGTTTACCTAAAAATCCTAATTTCTATTATGTTCAATAAGATTTCTTTTCTTAGTAAGCATAAGTGAGGTCGATTTGAAATGATTTGAAAGGTGTCGAAATTCGAGACGACAAGCATTAATTCGCGGGAGGGCATTTTATTGTTGGTAAATTGTCTTGTTGAACTGATAGAATGGTAGTGGATGTGACTTGAAGGTGAACCTTTTGTTGTTATAATAGGTTTAAAGCACAGAAATAGTTACTTTATAAAAATACAAAATAAAAGGGGTCATCGCCTGTGGTAGAATTGATCACCGACGCGAAATTTGATGATACAAAGCTAGTTTTCTACCATAAATATGAAGCCTAGCAATTTAGTCGCAAGAAGTATTAAAGGGATCTCCTCTGAGTTACTCCAGCAGCTCAACTTTATAGGCATCAGGATAAATGATGTTTATATAAAATTTTGAACAAGCTTATGCCATAAAAGCTGTAATTGCTATTAATCTTGCAGGGCTTTGCATGAGAAAGATGATCATCGAATGACAAGAGCAAAGTTCTTCGTAATTGCACTAGCATGCAGTTTTGCATGGTATGTGGTACCAGGCTACCTATTCACAACACTTACAAGCATTTCATGGGTGTGCTGGGCGTTTTCAAAGTCGGTGACAGCACAGCAGCTCGGCTCAGGCATGAGAGGCCTTGGACTTGGAGCTGTGACACTCGACTGGTCTGCTGTGGCATCCTTCTTATTCAGTCCTCTCATTAGCCCATTCTTTGCAATAGTCAACGTTTTTGTGGGCTATGTACTCATACTATATATTACCATTCCTATAGCCTATTGGGGTTTAGACTTGTACAACGCAAAGCGTTTTCCCATATTCTCCTCCCACTTGTTTACATCCCAAGGTCAGAGATATAACATAACAGCCATTGTTAATGACAAGTTCCAACTAGACCTACCAAAGTACGAGGAGCAAGGGCGAATCAATTTGAGCATGTTTTTTGCCCTTACCTATGGTTTTGGTTTTGCAACCATTGCTTCAACTGTTACCCATGTGGCTTTCTTCTATGGCAGGTAATCATTTTTATTATCTTTATGCCCTCAGCGTACTTCAGTAGTCGGAGGAACATTTAGATATTGTCATGTGCATGTCGTCAAATCTAGGAAAGAGTCATTACCTGACGGGCTAGTACTAATGTCTAAACTACAATCAACAGGGAAATTTATGACCGGTTTCGTGCTTCTTACAAG
>JAOTAZ010000219.1:32447217-32458817 GCA_025629785.1 Erythroxylum oxycarpum | reverse complement strand
TGATAGTGCTAAACATCTCTCTTTAACTAAATTGATAGATCTAACTGCTAGTGTATGATGTTGAAGTACTTGATGGTTGAATTCAAACTTCATCTCTTGATAAACATCTAAATGGAGAATACTTTATCATTCCTCTATATAGGTTCGTTCTACTACTTTTACAGTTCTTTCGACATGCAAGTGGGTATTAATGCAGTATGTTGGGGATGGCCGCTCTATTATTTGCCTTTTAAACTCTCATGTTGCCTTAAAATTTTCTTCACTTAGATAAACAACTTTATTTCTTATTTATACCAATATTTTTCTTAGAAATGAATAAATGTACATGATCAAACCTACGAGGAGCATGTCTGATATAATGATGTTACATTAATCTAAATGTCTTTGGTTTTTATTATTGATTTCTTGCTGTGAGATAGAAGTGTTGAGAGTACATAAAAGCTAAAGTGGATTACTTCAAGGAGCTTTTTCAAATTCTGTCCTTTTGAATCAGCTTTACAAGTTACAAGCTGTGAAGAAGCACTATGCATTGAGGAAAGTGTAAGCGGTTGAGGGCAGATTTGAATCATGAAAAACTTGTAAAATATGGAAGAAGAATTAGGAAAAGCGTGTAGAAGAAACTTTTTCAGGAAGATAAAACATGAGACTTCTTGTGGTTTTCATCTTCTTTTATATATGAATATTTTGGTCAATCGGGTAGGGCAATGAATAAGTGGTTGATGGTTAACATGTTAAATACCACCATGGGTCCCAAATTTCAAGACATGTGGCATGCCTATGGTAGATTGTTCTTGAACTTAACAAATCAGTCTTTTAGACAAGTAAAATTGTTGGATCAAATAGTTTATTCCTATTAGATTGTGGTCTACTAATTATTGAATTGCAAAATTGTTATTTTCAGAAAACATCAACTGAGATTGTGGCGGCTATTCAATGTATTGCATTGATTGTGTTTCTAATAGATAGGAACTTTGCATCTGGAGAAATAACTCGGTTGATTCTTTGATTTTCTTGAACAATTTGTTTTATATGGAATATTTTAACTAGAATGTAGGCAAAGTATTTTCCCCTTGTCCTGTGTAATTCTAGCTGTTTCAGAATAGGATAAACTTTACTTAAGATTTCAGCATTATATGTTCTGGCACTTCATCCTACTTTGAATACTTAATTCATTGACAAAATGCTGCTAGTGAAGACTAAAGTTGAAGGATTATTTTATAGACGTGATTCAAAGTGTTGTAGGTTATGTTGACACGAGACAAATCTCAAAGTATACATCCAGAAAATTATCTCAAAAGTCTTTTGTTTCTTGACTTTGATCTGATAGGACTAAATAGTATCAAGGACCATAATTTGAAAATTATTATGACTAGGTGCAATTTGAGAAAATAATTATTGTGACCTTGATTATACATTTGCTTGGGCTAATTCTATCTGATGGATCCTTCTGGCAGCTCCTTCTGTTAAGTAACAGAGATTAGGGCCTGTGGACAGAGTAGGCCATGGCTTTTGGTTACTATTCTGTCCAAGTGTGCACGTGTTTACATAAACACCAAAAGGTGGCTGCACCTTTTGTTATGCTTGTTCTTTTTATCTGCCAATTTCTATGCATTTCTAATACTTCTGTTGCTATCACTTGCCACTGTTTGTTGATATTTTGAATGCCATTACTATATGACTTGTGAATTGGAAAGTGAAGCATAAAGAATTTCTGTATTTTAAGAGGTCAATCTAATATTTGCAGAAGTAATTGAAAATCCTTGTTACAGGGACTTGATTATACACGTGTGACTAGATGTTTCCTCATAATTGTTCAATGGACTACAAGCAACATATTGACTCATATGCAACAAAATAATTGAGATTTATTATTTATATGTTTTTGCTGAAGCTTTACATTGGGAATCAAAATTTTGAATATAATTCTTGCTTTGGACTAATATAAAGTGCTGCTTGAAAGACTCAAAAGATAGAAGTCTCTTTTTTCTCCTCATCACAATGTCTGCCTACTATCAGTCACAAGAGTAATGCTTGAGTGCACGTACTTGAAACATAGAAATCGTGAATTGATGAAAGCCTCAACTATCATCCTTTATCTGCTGAGTACACTGAACTGGCCTATGTGCATAGAGTTCATTTGTGAAGATCGTTTCTGATCCTGACAATGATGAATTATGAACGATGTGCATCTTTAGTGAAAATCAGATACTGTTCTTATGGCTGTTGTTTCTTGCCAAAAGGCATAGTATATGTTCAGGATGATGTAAGTTGAAAACTTGTGATTGTATATTAAATCCTTATTCTTAGTTTAAAGTGTCAAACAAAGAATTCTTGTTATGTTTTTTTTTTTTGGTGGGGCAGGTATTGTTGTCTCCATACGAATAATGCGGAGACAACAATAAACAACTCAGGTTTTACATGGATGAATAATGGCATATTTTCTGGTGTATAACTTTACCATGTTGACGTAAATAAATCAAGTTTAAAATTCTAATGAACAAATAGATGCAGGTTCCTTATGTCTGACAAGATTAGTAATGACATATACTAGTATTGTCATGGTTTTTTGTAGTGAAGAAGATATTGTCATGATCTGACAATGTTTGCCTGTAATAACTATATTTCCCAAAATGTAATGGATCTTATAGAATTTCATATGTACATACGTCTACTAAGTTCATTTGTTTGTTTTAATTATTTGTCTGCTCTGAACTCTCTTTAATGAGTCAAAGAATGCACAATGTTAGTGGAAAGTATTAAACTCATGCTTATTGTTTACGATGCCAAACAAATCTTCACTAACACAATGATAGTCTTATCTTCACAAACATTTCAATCTCAAAGATATAGAAAAATCTAGTAACATCTGGAACCTTCCTTTTCTTTTTAGTGTAGGGAACATGAAAGCACCTGTTCAAATTGAGGTTTCCACTTATTGGGTAACATGCTGGTCTTTGATCATCCCGCAGCAACCTTGGAAATCTATCTTGCAGACATTTGTCATACCAAATATGACAGCCCTGTTGTTGAAAGCAGTCCTAGTATCTGATGAGAAATCTCCTTAGATGAGCTCGACCTTTAAACTATTTAGGAAGTTGCAGGCATGATAACCCAAGGATGCTCTATTTCAGTTGTAATCTGTTATAGATTTAGGAGAACATTCTCACAAAAGATATTAAAAAGAATTGTTTTGTATCGAGCTCCTACATTTCTCAATAGAGTGATAGAACGCACCCCAAGTTTATTGGTTGTGCTGCTACTTTGTTGTTCTGGTGTTGTGGCTGGCTCAATTCAAGGTGAATAGGGATGTCCACATCGTATTTGTTGCTTAGAGTGTATGGTGGGTGAGGACTAATATTTGCTTCAGCAACTCCATGCACCTGGGTCAAAAACTCTGTTAAGGCATCTATGTGTAGAGAACTTAATTGTCTTCATCAGACATAAAGACAGACAAATGACATCCTTTGATACAGTATACTCCTGGTATAGTCATATGCTTGACTTTGGACTGCTACTCAACTGTGATTGTGTGATGTCTTCCTGTTGTTATAGAAAGTTGCATATGTGATGAATACAATGTACTTAATTTGTACCTTTTTACACAAGGCTGCATTTTCTTGATGTATGATGTCTACCTTCTTATGAAGTTCTAGATTTTCTTGATAAATCAAGTTTCCCTGCATTCAGTTCCATAAAAATCGAACTTGAAAATTTTCCCTTATGTGTGGAATATGAAATTAAAGGTTGGGAAAGACCTTGCGCTTCAATTCTTTGATTTCATCTGTTAAAATCTGTTCCTGCCAAAAGAATGAAAAGAAAGTTTGTTGCCTGAGGAACAAGTTCTGTTATAGGAAATGAAGTTTGCTACAGGTACAGTTGCCATACCTTTCTTGTTCGGATGCCTTTCAAACTCATCTCTAATTGGCTTTCTAGGTTCTGCAGATCCTTTATGGTCAAACCAGAGAGCTCTTCTCCCAGTAGTTTCCTGTGTCAAACTTTTTTAGTAAATGCTCAGGTAGGTTTTCCACAATTTAGGCACTTCATAGATTTTGTAGACCATGTCATGGTGGATATGACAGCATTCATTTTCATCCATGGGCTATTTAGCTTTCTTAGAAGAGTGCTGAAATCTTCATCGAGAGCTTTGTAGTGCTAGAAATCAGTTGATATAGCAATATCTACATGCTTAGTTGTCAATAGACAGTAATTGTCAACTAGAAATGAGTATTGAGAATCTAAAATTTGTTTATATAATGGCCAAAAGAAGTAGAAGAAAGTTGAAAAGGATTAAGAAGCTGGAATATTGGGAGAGAAGGGGAAGGTTCCCTGGAAGTGGTATAATGATCCTGTCACAGTGGAATAGCTGAATTTAATTTGAAAGCAAAACTGCTGTCTTGTGAACTATGGAAGCTTTCACAATTTGACCTTTTGCACATCTAAATACATGAAGGTCCTAAAGCATATTGTTGAATTACCGTATCAAAGAGTGGCCAAATCCTCTAGCTGGACAGTATACAGATCTATAAGGGCAGACACTGTACTCAAAAGTAATTGAGGTCGCTTTTGTAAACCTTAACTAGTGTGGAGATCCCAAACCCTGTTCTCTCTTCTGATGCAATTACATAAACTTCTGTAGTTTTCAAGTGTCTTCATGTGACTTAATGACTTTTGATTCATAATGATGCTCTCTTGAATGGGGATTCTTTTAGTTCTGCTCTTCTAAGCAATGGTGAATTACATCTGCTTTATTTATTTCACTGTAGGATTATTTGATTTTATTCTTGCCCTTTAAGACCTTCCTAAGGTCTCACCTTTACAAAATAGGAGACAGAAATTAAGAGAATCAAAGTGACCAGTTTCTTGGGATATTATAGCCGCCATGTGTCTTCTAGATGGAGTGTCCAAGGGGATGAATGTTGAGATTCAGAAGTCAGTTACATGCATATGCAGATTTGGGTTAGTGGTAAGCCAGATTTGGTGAGTAATGCTCTCACTTATTACGACTCTAAAAGTGTAACCTACACTATCTCTTTTTGTATATCATGACAATCTATGTTGAGTCAGCTACCTATTCTTATTTAACAATGACCATGTGGCGGAACTATCTGAATACTATCAAGAATTTAAAAGGACTGTTACTAACTGTTATAAAACAATGCCATGTGCATGAAATTAAGGTTTTTTCATTAGTCATAATCCATGATATATAATTTAGCCATAAAAAAAAAGGTTGGTTGGAAGAGTTGGAGCATCCTTGGATGAGGCTTTTTGCAGAAGTCAAAAAATAAGAGGATTCATATTAATGATAAGCATAAACTCTGAGGGACCATGGACATTTTTCATTTAAGAATTATGTATGCTTTAATACCAATAGCTGTGTTAAAAGATTCAGTGTTGAGTGGCTTATACTACCTATGACATTCTTGCAAGAATTGCAATTCCTTCTTCAAGCTTGCTGCCTCCCTTTGCCAAAACTAGTGTGAACAAATAAAATTGATTGCATAAGAAGAAATATCAAGAATAAAGTAGAACTCAAGCACTAGGTAAGTCAAATATACTTGCACAGTGTATTGATGGGAAAAGTCAGTACCAAAGGTTATGCGATAACCTAGCAATATTGCATACAAACGTCTTGCTATGACTTTCAAAGATTATAACTCTGTTATATCCTCTGGTTTTTTTCAACTACATCAACTGTTTATGAACTTTTTCATATGTTTTTTTTTCTTTAGCTATTGGAGAAAAAGTGTTAGAAATTGAAATTCATGCAAAGTTTTTGGTGGTTGATTATGTCATTCACCCAAATTTTTACCCTAGGCTAAGTTGGGAACATATAAATAATGCAAGGATGACCAAATTTTTGGTCCTAGTATATGCGATTTATTCCTAATTAATCTTATTTACTACTTTAAGTTGTTCTTTTCCAAGTTCTAGTACTGTTTTAAAAAATAATTCAATCCCACATTACTTTTGACATTAATGAACATATGTTTGCCAAATGTAAATAATAAAGTTAAACTAATAAATTACTAGTCTAAACAATTACTGGTATTCATATTCAATTGGATGTTGTTCTACTCGTGCGGAATGACCCCACCAATTACTAGCAAAGGCTGTCATCTAATGTGAGAGCAACCAGTTACTGGTTCAAACAATTACTTTGGCTGTATGTATAGTCAAAGGGTTATAGGCGACTTGAATACCGGTTGGCTGAGTGTTAGTTGTTTGGTATGGAAGTCAGTATATGCCAAACCTTCTGACATATTTGGGGTTCATCATTCCCTGGGATTCAGCTTCATCATTGCTACATCCCACTTGAGAAAATTCATCAGACTAGATTGTTACTTGGATGGTGAAGTTCAATAGCAGGAAAGTCACAATTATTGAGGTAAATGCACCCAGAGTAACCTATTGGTAAATTGTGTGAAAAGTTTGTACATATAACAGGGTTTTGGCGTTTAATCCAAGAACTTAATGCAGTAAAACCAAATGATTGAAGGACAATGATGCAGCTGATGGAGTTGCCACGAGCTGAAGCAAAGAGAACCTGCATAATTGATGACTATTTATCTTCTCTGTCTTTAAGCAAGTAATTAGTTGTAATTTATTCATTTTATGTGTAACTTTTTATTAATTTTCTATTTATTGGACCAACGGTGGTTGACAAATAAAATTCCTTTATATTTTAATAATTATAAAATGTAAATATTTATCTTTGGACATTTGAAGATTAATGCTATCTTGAAATAAACGTTGTCTATCTCTTGTATTGTTGGGGATTGTCACTTGATAAGCATTGATCCTTTAGTAGAAAAATAGTCCAAAATTTCTGAAATAATTTCTTAACCAATTCTATACATTTTATAATTATTAAAACATAAAGAGATTTTATTTGCCAACCACCATTGGTCCAACACTATTGACCGAGCCTTCATTAGAATGTAGAATTATTCCCAACAAAATAGTGTACCAGTTGGTTTAATAGGGCCTTGCCAGGCAGTATCCATAGACTACTAAATGGAGACCAATTATGAGCCTCCCTTCCCTGTTGATCTTACAATGTTCTCTACTACTCTTTGACGCTCGCATACCTCAGATGATACCTAATGGCCAGCCCATAACGAGGGGAAAGTTTTGAACTAAACTCTTCCTGTTGAACTTAGAACCAATTTGTACCAATTAAGATTACCCTCTGTCGTGTTCCAATTCTTTAACCCTCTACGTGACATCTTTCGTATCCAATAGCTATGTCTTTTCTATCTTTGTTTGGCTCAAGCTAGAGTTAAATCTACATAGGGGAGGGAGAGACTAATTTCAACCGAATTCTTTGGTCATTGACAACCAGTGCCTGCATAAGGCCGTATGCTTATGCATGCTTCATATTGTGAGGTAGCTCTTTTACACAATGCCAACCATTTAAATGTAAAGTAAAAGAAGACGTGAAGGTTCCTAGTATATATTTTACTAGTTTTGATTCGAAGAAGATGGCAATACTAACCATAAGAAGATACTACCGTTCACATTTGTATGCAAATGAAATACTTGAGGGTAGAATCTTATAAAGGGATCTAAAGGGAAGAGGAATTTGCAAATAGCTTATGAAACTTTGGAATACCTCAAAATGCTATACCCAACAAAAGCAAATTTGAGCAGAGAGTACCTTAATTTCTGCAGCAGGATTTAAAAGCTCGTTATGCTCCTCTTTCTGTTTGTTGTAGCGGTCAATTACTGCCTTCATACTAAAAACAAACGTACAACAGTAAAACACATTTGGTAAGTTGGTATGTAAGTGGTAAACAAGACTTTAGGTGCTTTAAAAGGAGCGATTGAAATAACTCGAAACTTTCATCACGTCAGATTATGACTCATTTCATTTATATGTATGTGTTGCTTGTACTTTTATTTTTTTGTTTATTTCATCTAGCCCTTTAACACCTCTTTTCTAAAGACTGCGTCCAACCAACTGAAATCTTGAATACTATACGTGAACAAAGGAAGTCTTTCCACTGGACTATCCTTAATCTAGAAGATAACGAGTAACTAAGTATTAATACATTGCATGTGATTGCTGTTACGCCTATCGGTTACGACCATTATATACAATTACATGCTTACATCTGTTCTTGTTGATTCCTACGTCAATGCAGGCATTGGTAAACAATGTAGTTTCGAGACAGTCATGCAGGCAGCCTACTATGTATTCAATAGACTAAACAAATCCTTTTCTCCTCGTGATCACCGTGATAATTATGGCTTGTTTTTTCAATTTCTTATTTAGTGGCTTTGTTATAAAAATATAGTTCTACAATTTTTGAATTAGAAATTTTAAATATGTACAACAACTGAATGGGCCTAAATAAAAGGTTTTTCCATTGGGGTTGATTACTCTTTTATATGTAATTTAGACTGAAGATCACTACTTCCTCTCAAATTTTTTGTTAATACAGTAATTATACTTGTCATTAACAGTGTTATTTATGATCATGATTTGTGATAGTTACGACTTCCAATGACCGCAATCATGGTCTCACTGCAATTTATGTACACTTAACATGTTTGTGAGTTGAAACTAAGTGGTGTTATGTCAGCTCGAAAGTCCTACACGTCTACAACGATAAAGACAGATCCTTAAAAATTTCCTACTAGATTCCTTTTCGTATATGCAACTACTCATGTACACACAACAGTCATATTAATCACTTTACGTGGCGTTTCTTGAGCTACAAGAACCAACTGTAGGTATAGCTTTTCAATTAGTTAACTGCATAATGAAATCTACGTATAATCTTCTGAATTGCTAAGAGATAAAACATATTACCAGTTCTTAAACCTTTTCTATTTTTTCAAGCCAATTATAATCTTAACAAATTGAGAAGCCAATCTATAGTAACAATAAAAGAAAATAATTATTCAATATATTAGTTGATATTTGTCTATAAAAGGAGGATAAACAAAAAAATGAAGGATTCGCATGGTGAAACTGGTGATAAAGGAACCTTGTTTCAGTTCCTATATATATACTGCGTTTCATTCATAATCAGAAACTAATGATGAAGGAACCTTGTTTCCATAAAGCATTGAAAAAAAAAGTGAACGTTACTAAAATCTAAAAGAATTACATTATCTCTTGATTAGCTTTTACAAAAAGAATCAAGTTAAAAGCATCATACTTGAATCAAGAGTCTTAATTGCAATCTTGATGTGAATTAAAGACTTAAAATCCTAAACTTTATATTATTGACTTGCATGCACGTCAGTATTTGTCATATATGCATGTCAATCACATTTCAATAGAAAATAATCTAAAAGATGTGAGTGTAATTGTGAAAAATGTGGTTGTAATTGTAGTAATATATTTAAGCACAATCGTAATATTGCAAACACAGCAAGTAATTGCACTCTGCAATTTAAAACATTGAAAGGGAGAAAGAAAGAGGAGAGGCATGGGGGGTGTCCTTACTTCTTGCTGCAATTATGTATCGCAGCCTACGTACTAGACATGACATATAATAAGAACCTGGCTAATGAAAGACAAGTTCCAAAAAACACTGGAACATGTCTATGTGCCTGCTTCTTGAAGAATTTGTTACCTTACATTGCCTAGGACAATGTGATTAACTATGATAGAAGTTATAGGTGCTCTTTATCCAAGATAAGTAAAATAAGAATCACTACTCCATACACTGCCTTGAATATCCTACAGAAAATTCTATAGGTGTCTACAAGTTCAGTTACCTGAGTTTTTTACTAATTCCCAAAATCATCAAAGACCACTAGATTTTCATGGTTGTTTGACACAACCAACGTTTGTCAGAAATAAAAAATTTTAGCTATTATCTGGGATCTTTTTGGCCGAATGGAAATTAGATTCTTTAAGCTAATATATCTTGTTACTGGTTTTCTTTCTCACATAAATATAATATGCATTTTGTACCCTCTACTATTTTGTGGTCGACAACTCTTGCCAGCTTCACAATTACCAGAGGTTTGTCTTGATCACTTACTAGCTGATAATAAAAACTTAAAAGGAAAATTGCATTAAGACACACCCAGATGAATCTACCAATGTCTTTTTTGTGTGTGCAGATTGCAGAATGACCTTTGATATGCATTAGAAAGAAGCAACAGAAAGATATGAAGCACTACCCTTAATCAAAAAGATACCCTTTATTCTACGTGATCCTAACCCTAACTAGAGACGGTAGCCTGAATTTGCTTGGTATTATTTTCACATGAATCATATGAAACTGTATTTATTAGAAAAGTGCTTGGAAGAGGAAAGACAAAAAAGATGGAAGGCCCACACGTTGACAGATACAAAAACCTCGCATTAATAATCACAAGCAGATGAAATTAATAAAAGAACATTTTGCTCTATATGGGGGTGGTGTTAACTGAACTGTTGATTCTGGCTGGAGAGAGAGAGAGAGAGAGAGAGGAGAGACTGACCTGGTGCTTGCATAATCATAAAGCCTGCTGGTACTGGAGAAGATGATAACCCCAACCTCTGCATCGCAAAGAATAGAAAGCTCTCTTGCCTTCTTGAGCAACCCATTTCTTCGTTTTGAGAAAGTCACTTGCCTGCTTGTTGAGTTATCGATCCTACGGATCACAATCTTCCCTCTCCCCATCTTCGCTTCTTCTGCTAACTTGAATACTTCTATTATTAGATCCAAGGTTTCAATTCATAAAAGAATCAATTTGTATAGATATTTTTAACGCAAACGAATCATAACTTCCAAAAGGGAAACAAATTTTGGAAGAAAGGGATAAAATGATGCTAAAATTGGTGAAATACAGAAGACTAATCAAGACCAATTTCAAGGTCAACTCTTATACACAGAAAAGGTGATAAAAATGAAAAGAAACAGAACATGAAAGCTTACTTCTTTTGAGCAATGGATTAGATAAGGTGTAGAGGTTGAAGCTTCTGTTTTAGAGAAAAAATGATTGTGAAGCAAATATCTTATGATCTTTAAATGGAAAGCTGAAGCTGAATGTGGTTTTCTTCTTTTCCTCTTTGAAATCCCTCTTTTATAGAAGAAGAGGATGCAAAACCCTTCAATTTGGTGTTGCGTTGAAGTCCTACCTATGCGAGTATAAAATGTTTGTATACTCGCACTCCCATAGAGACAAATCTATTGGTGAATCAAGAAAAGCTTGCTGACCGTTGCCCCAAAGAAGGGCAATCAACCGGACTCTCAATTGAAGAGCTGCTCGTACACACGTCGCTTCATACAAGCGACTTTGTATAACTCATACTCGAGCGATGAGGCTTCAAATTATCCTCGTACTGTCGGAGAGTCCCCTGATTCACCAAACCTAATTATAAGGAAAAGTGTTGTTTGTCTTATAGATCATCGACACGTACTTTCACCAAACCTAGATGATCATTTATATATGTTTTCTTAATGGTTTTGTTGCTTTATTTTATTTATTTTGGCCTACCTCTCACTCATTTCAAATGAAATTTAGGGGGCGTTTAGTTTGGGCGTTTGGGAATGAAAGAATAGAATCATAGTAAAAAATAATGTTTGTTTTGGGGGTTTCATTCCTAAGGTAATGGATTGATTCCAATATATTTGGGAATCCACTAAACC
>JAOTAZ010000219.1:32396705-32411162 GCA_025629785.1 Erythroxylum oxycarpum | reverse complement strand
TGATAAAATTAATAATAAAAAGAATAATCATACATAAATTTTTTTAAATAATAATTAATAAGTAATAATAATTATAATTATAATTATAATAAGGATAAGGATAATAATATTTTAGTCTTTTTGTTGGTTATTCCTTTCCTATTCCAAGTTTATAATTTCAAATCAAACAGTGGAATAGAAATTCTTAATCTATTTCATTCCTTGAACCAAACAAAGTAATACCCATTCTATTCTATTCTTCATCTTCTCTATTCCAAAGAGTAACTATTCTATTCGTTACATATTTCATTCCGTGAACCAAACAGGCCGTAAATGTTGTACGTAAGACTCGTGTTACCGGAACCTTTTGCCACTAACTTCTTCTACACCTTTCAGATGTTGATTTTGGATGTAAAGGTTAATACCTAGGCCGTTAACTAGTGTAAACTATAAACCTGTTTACTAATACAATATTATTATTTTTCAAAAAAGAAAAAGAAAATTGGAGTAAAGTGATTTTACAAGGCAAAGAAGAGTGCTAAAGGAAAGGTAAAATGATCAAGTTAAGACCAGTGGAAAAAGATTACAATTAAAAGGCCATCATAATTATGAAGAGGTATTCATGTCTATCGTCCATTTAGGATCATTAGATTAATCATTTCTTTAGTAGTCCAAAATAAATGGAAGATTTATTAATGGATGTAAAGTATACTTTTCTTAGAAACTTACTTGAAGAGGTAGTTTATATAGATCAATGATGAAAGGGCATAAAGACAAAGTGTTAAAGTTGAAGAAAGTCTTATATGGATTAAAGTAAGCACTAAGGGCATGCCTTCTATATATGTGAAAAAGATTAAGTACAGGAATATCTTAATTGCTTGCTTTTATGTATGATTTGATCTTCACGAGAAAAAATCCAAGGTTGATTGAAGAACTCAAAAGTGTAATGGCGAAGGAGTTTAAGATAAGTGACCTTAGCCTTATGTCTTAGTAGATTGGCGTTGAAGAAAAGCAAAAAAAAAAAAGAAAAGAAAAGGAAGGCATATTCATCTCTTAAGAAGGATATATAAGGGTCATTCTTAAAAAGTTCAATATTGATGAATGTGAACCTACTGAGATACCTATTGAATGTGGAATCAAACTGTCCAAACCTAAAGATGGAGAAAATGTGGATCCTACACTATTCAAAAGTATGTCTCTTAAAGACAGATTGAATTTGGAATCCAATTGCCTATAACCACACATTTGAAAATGAATAAAAGAATCCTTTTGTATATTAAAGGTTCACTTGATTGTGGTTTACTTCACTCACCATTTAATAAGTACAATCTTATTGGCTATTGTGATAACAATTAAACCGGAGATGTTAATAATAGAAAGCACCAATGGTTATGTATTTTACATGGGAGATACTATCTTTACTTAGATTTTGAAGAAGTAATGTTAAATATCGTGCGTGCTAGAAGCTTTTTATGACCCTCTTCAATTGTGAAGCCAAGTACATAGTTACTAATTGTTGTGTTTGTCATACCATTTAGTCGAGTTTTATGAAAGGAGCTTCATCTACTATAAGAAGAGCCTACAAAATTTCTTATTAACGATAAGTCCTTACTAGCCTTAGCTAAAAATCCAATCTTCTATGACAAGAGTAAGCTTGTAGATACAACGTACTATTTCATAAGAGGAGATGAAGTACGTGAAGACTCAAGAGTAATCGATATCTTAACAAAACCTTTAAAGAAGAATATCATTATCAAACTTAGAAGCTAACTTATGGGGGGCTGGGGGTTAGATGTCATGTATCGATCAACGGAATGGGCCACACCGGTTCCAAGTATAAACCAAATTTTAGAAGATGTCTACAGACATCTTTATCTAGAAATACATATTCCAATATATAGACACCTTAAAGAAATCTACCTCAATTATCTAGATACTTTGTAGAAATATGTTAATTGTAGAAATATCTTTAAAATCTACTTGTGGATATTAGTTGTGTATAAGATTCCTTAAGTAGTGTAAGCAAGGTCCTCGCTTTTCTTGTAACAAGAAGTTAAAATAAGATCAATTTAGGACTAGCGATATATGAGAGTTTCTTAAAACTCATCACCTTCCAACATGTTCTTCTCATCTCAGGTTAAAAGGTTCCAATAAGACTGGTAGATTGGATATTCAATACCACTTAGGGAGTTTCAGTAAATCATTTTAAAGAAAATGTTTTCCAAGAATTTATATCCTTAAGCAAGTAAAGAATTTCGTGATAACAAAAAAGGTAAGATTTTTTCTTTTCACCTCTGTTTTAATACACTTACTAACCTTCATGAATAGGGTGCATCGTATACTTGCTAACATGCATTTTTTTGGAGAAAAGTTGCCAATGGGGCTTCATAATTTAGAACATGTAACTATAAATGTGTTGAAATTATGATACCACAATCCAATAACCAACATATGTTCCATCTCAGCCATATTAAAGTCCACGTTCAATTGCCTATCAGCCATATAGAATAGTTTCCCACTTTTATCTAAGTTCCAAATCCAAACTACCTATGAAATTTGACCTTCTTCATTTTTTTTGGACTCCATTGTTCTTCTCCCACAAACAATTTGCATTGTATATACTAAAAATTTCAGCACTACGCCTTTACATGTTTTTTTTTTGTGATAATACATTCTATTGGCATTTATCTAAAACTTCCTTATTAAGCCTATAGTCTTAAGGTGGAGTCCATTATCCATTAGCCTCATCAATCCTCTAAGGTTGTTGTTGAATATGGAATCCATTATTATTGATATTCTATAAGTGAAATTATTCCAAACTAGATAAGAAAAGAGAAAGAAGTTATTTATTATATAATATTTTAGAATTTTAAGTGAAAATATTTATTTCTTTTTGTATATAAAATCACTTAAAATATATATTATTCCTATTTTTCTTATAGTAGCTACTGTGTATGGCTCATATGAACTAGCACATAATCTTAGAGTTTTTAGTACAACATGATCATGCATTATAAAGTGTTCTTCTTTGGAAAGAAAAGTTGAAGATACGTTTTAATACAGATGTAATTTGGATATAGCATCATACGATAGAGTAGAAACCGATGATGTTAGAAATCTTTGTGATATTTCTGTAAAAATCTTTCTAGACTAATGACAATTTGTTTGGCTTTGATTTTGCAGGATTGGAAGATTTGCAAGAAAGTAAAGAAGACACTCAATTTACTTGGTTCGATAGCACAAAGCTATCTACGTCCAAAAGTCAATCACACACACCAGAATTTTTATTAGGATCAAGGAAGGAAAGTATACAAGAGATTGAGTGTTTCTTTGAAACACTTGCAAAAGTTGTTCTCACAACTCTCTAGTACCCTCTGTAATGTACTATAGCACTCTCTGTTTCCTCACTTGAATTACAGAATGTAAACTCAATGGACTTAATTGTGTATTGGTGTGTCTCCCGAATGCTTGAGGCTTGGCTTTATATAGGCTTTCATGTAACTGCTGCCTTTGACTTAGTCCAAATACCTAAGCCTGCTTTTAACCATTGTGTCTTCACGTGAATCTGTAAACTCTTCCTTAGTTACTTTGCTCTCTTCCATAAGCCTTGTCCTCGTGACTTACTTAAAGCCTTTGTATATTTGAATTTAATGAAGTGCAGCGTTTTGTGGCTATGCTTAGTGTGCTTCAGACAGCTCCATGTGATCCTCACATGTGTATGATTAATGTAGGCTTGAGTCTTCTGTCATTTCTTTTGAACATTCGAGAGTCAATATCTCCTTCTCTTAGTAGGCTTCAGACTTTCCCTCTTTTACTCCTTCTGTGTTCTTTGATCCGTAGTGTTTCTGTGTAGATTTATGAAGAATCTTTTGTGTTTCTTCACACGATGAATATATGATCAAAGATACGAGAGCATTTGTACCCATTTCTCTTTTTGAAAACAAATACTAAGGAATATACTACCAAGATTGCAAGTGTATTGGTGCTTGTGTTCCTCTCAAGAATCAGTTGTGTAAATGTAGTGCTAGATATAGTTTGAGACACGGTTGTGTCTTAGACTATGTATGTATGAGACAAATTTCCTAATTAAAGGGGAACAAATGCTAAGGAGAATCTAGGTTATATTAAGGATATGGAAAATAGGCTATGGGTGTAGGGGTAATGCTCCATGGTAAAATACATGGGTAATTTTGTAAATTTCTACTAGGTATGATTTACATATTGTAAAAAAACTCGACTTTTCTGTGTATTTGCGTGTCTGCCTAACCCAAGCCACGATCATGGGCAACTTGTAAGCTTTATGTCATGATTGTGACGGTATGCTTCTATCACAATCGTGACGATTTGACCACGATTATGGGCTGTCTTCCTTGCTTCTGTCACAATTGTGGGTGATTGTTTCGGTCCAAATCTCCCTAAAATTTCTCCGTTTTTCGCTATTGACCTTAAAACACTAACAAACACATCAAGATATTTCAAAGACATAATAATTAAGCTCAAATGCTTGTACTATCCCATAAAAATACTTAAACATAAATAATTCACAAACTAACACAATTCAACTGAAAACACATACTACACAATTGAATAAACAAATAAACACATATCAAACTATACCCTAAAATATGATGCATTTCATATCTATCAGTTATGTATGTATTGACTTTTCCGTGACAAAGCAAATTTGGTGATCACAAACATATATCCTTAATTTTTACATGTATGTTCTACGAGATTTTGACCATTTTTCTCATAGATAAATCTTTTATTTTGTCTTTTGGGTTATGCTTTGTGGTCAACATTTCTGGCTGAATCTACGAGAAAATAAAATGATACAAAAACCTTCCACATATGGCCCTAGATGACCTTATGTGGAGAAGCCCCTTGTACGCAAATATTTGACTAGATTTAAATCAGGCTTAAAAAAAAAAACCTAAGCTCCACTCCATTTTCAACAGTTTCAACAAGTCTGTAGTTCATTGTTAGAGAAATTTAAATAGGAAGATGCCCATTTAAAGTTTATGATTATCAAATATACCAAAAGCGAAATTTGGAAATACTACAAACGTATGGCTTTTATCGTCAAAAGTGTTCTGATACGCTGTATCATTCCATCACTGGCGAAGAAAGAGAAGCAAAGGATATGGAAATGATGAGAATAAATAAGTTCATAATTCGATCGTCCCTACTACTTGGAGTTCAGTTCCTGTTCATTCCTCTTATAAAGAGTTTAATTTCCAAACGTTACTGGAATCTTTCAATGGTGATATCATGGTCTGCTATATATATCTCATATTATCAAAGCTATCGAGATTTTGTGAAATTTAATTAATATGGAAAAATATTTTAGATTATGACTGTTGATAAGTTATACTGAAAATTAATTTAAACAGTAGGTTATGTAAGGACAACAAATGATTTTTATTATTGCAAATATTAAAATTTTGTAAATAATTACTTTAAGATAATCAATGTATTATTTAGTATTAAAAATATAACGTGTAATAAAATACAAATTTTCGTAAAAAAATATTTTCTAACATTCCATCTATGATCTATTTTGGAAATCATGTTTTGCTTCTTGTCACTTCAGATAGGGTAATAACGGAATTAAAGGTATTTCAATTAGTTTCTATAAAAATGTTTTTCTCTGATAGCTTGTCTTCTTGCAGCAATCTAAGCACAATTTTCTGGATAACATATTTCCTGCATTGAATTCAACTTCTTTGTTTCAAGATTGCATCTCTGCTTGTTACAAGTTACATGTTAAACAATGTCATAGGATCGGCAGGATAGAAACTTCTCAGGTTATACCAATTTGCTTAACTACGAGGGTTGGCAAGATTACTTTTGGTAATTTGGTGTAACAGAAAGGCTAGGATTGGATCGGTTCCAAGAAGCTAGATATTGTACCATACACAACAAACAACCGCTGAAACGTTAATTAGCAATAACAAAAATTAAAAAACGAAACTAAGTATATTGTCTGCAATCAGCTATATTATATCCTACTCGAGGAAACTTACATATAAATCTTGTTAGTTTATTTCTAGGAAACTTTCAATATATATGCACATATATATGTATGTGCCACTACACAACATAGATAAAGATAAATGTTTTTGCCTGCTTTCCAATACCAACCTAGTTCTGTCTAATTCTGGTAAGGCTGGGCACTGCCGCTTGGATTTGATTTTAGCACAGAAATACCTGCAAAACAATAAGACACACCGGGGGTTGACTGCCGGTAGGCTCCTCCGACGCTCAAGTTAGTCTTTTTTGTGAGAGTTTTGGTGGCTAGGAACAAAGAATACTATGGTTATGAAAGTCGTACCTTTTTCATGGTGAGGTAATGAATTTAAATAGCTAATACCTACAGGAATTAGGTCAATATCAAGGGATGGACCAATCGACCCATGCGCCGTTCTGAGTCTAGGCTTGAGCCTAGCACGACTGACCCAACCACAACCTTTTTTTCTTCCAAGATAGAAATAATCTTGGAATTACTTGACCCTAAACTGCTTCAGCCGCTTTCAGGTAATACTACTGACTGCATGAAACAAAAATTTGAGAAATCGAAGAAATTTGTTCGACCCTTACAATTTGCTGTACTTTTAGACCAAAAGACTGATAGTTTCTTAGAGAAGGAAAATGCTCTTGAGCCGAATCCTGGAAACAGTACAATAAATAAAACAACAAAACTGAAACTGTTAGGGCCTGCAACTCGACAGCTAGCTTGATATCAAACAAATATGTGACTCTCCGATTCGTTGAGCATAAATGACAAGAGAAATGGCTAGCATGGTTTTCGAGACAGCTGGAGATGTATATTTGAGTGGATATGTAATCTAAGTTTCATGCGAATCTTGTTGTCGTTTCTTATGTAGCAAGCATATCCCTGTATATTAGCTTGACGGGATATCTGCTATCTTTTGCGTGGTAATTATAAGCAAAAACCCTTCAGGACTTTTAACTTCCCGTATAGTTCAATCATCAATGGATTGAGATTGTTGACAATTTTCAGTTTCTTTGATCTGAGGTTGTACTAGTATCTTTACTCTTTACCATGTTAATCTGATATATTCATCTAGTTCACAAATTGGTCTGTGCTATCAAAATTGACCAACGATCCATAAGGAGTCACTAACATGATATTTAATTCGTATTTATATTTGTATAAATCAAATGTATTCACACATTAGTGATATGTATATATTGTTTCAGGTCAGATGTACTAATGGATTTACTCACAAATTAGGCTGCAATAAGCAGTATTTCTTGTAAATTAACTACCTACCAAAATTAGATAAGAAGAAAAAAAAATGTTCAACCTAAAATGTACATTCTAGGCATTTTCTGTTGTGGGGTATACAGGAAATAATAATTAACGAATGTAATTTTTATAGCTTAAAGAAGCCAGAATTTCATAGTTTTTTAAAAGATGTCTACATAAATTGAAAACTATTGCAAGAGTGCCGTTTCAACATTTCACTGCTATATAATGTGGGAGACTATCTTAACTGGGCACTCTGATCATATCAGGCAATATAAGTAGTAACAATGTTCTTAATGTCAGATAGTAATTTTCATTAGTTTACTAGACTTCCCTATCACGAGTCATTTGGTAAGTTGGTATATCTGTTATTATCAAAAGCATCCTCGTAATTCTTTTCATGAACTTTTTGGAGCCTTTCATCCATTAATCTCCCATTCTTTAGTGAAAAACAAGGTTTTCAATAACAGGTTGTAAATGATATATGATTTACTAAGGATGACAACGACTCAGGCCCCATGACTCTAGTTGCTGGGATCGGGCCTGAGGTAGCGAGCTCGAGTTCGACTTGACCAGCCTAATTTAAAAAAAAAATTTTAAAAAACAAAACAACGTCGTTTTTCATATAAGGTTTGGGTCTTAGGCTTAAGAACCGATCAATCCGAACTGGGCTTATTGACTTCAAACTTGGCCAAGTCTGGGCCTAGTTGTCATCTCTATGTTTTACTATTCGACGTGAAACCCGATTAATCCAAACTTGACCCGTTGACTTCAAACTTGGTTGAGCCTGGGCCTAGTTTCCATCTCTATTTTTTACTATTCATGCACATCACAACAATTACAATTAGTGCAACTAACTATGAAGCGCAAACTGTTGTGCATCATAATTTACATCCTTTATAAAAAGATCATAAAATTATAACATCATGTATTTGTTTAGGTGATAGAATAAGAGAACCAACCCATATATCAAATAAAATTCAACTAAGTGCTTAGAGATATGTTTATAAAAAAAAAATGAACTTCTCTTGTTAGGTCAAGGTTTATATTTAACCATTTTGATGATAATTATATAATATTTCAAAATTCAAATTGGATTTATTTCCTTTTATAAGCAACGGTATAATTCTTAAAAGGAAATAAAATCATAGGATAATTGTTTCCTTTCCTGCAAAACTCTCTTTATGAACTTACCTAATTAAAAATGGTTCCATGACATCCAGAAGGATCTCACTAATTTGACTAATTAGCTCTGGAAGCCTTGGTAGAATGTTTATCTTAACGTCTGATTATCAAAGACTTCAGCGGAGATGATATTGACAATTAAGCAACGACTAGTTGAAGAAAATGTTTATTTAAAGAAGAAGCCACAACATTTGCAAATAAGAGACTTGCGAAATACTTTAGCAACATCAATATCTATATCAAAATCCTTGTGTCTTAGAAAGTGAAATCACTCTATCAAGAGAGACTGTTAAACCCTTAATACATTTCTTGTTGAGAGCTTATAGAGGTTTGTTAAACACTACAAGTGTGGAAGGTTGAAGAACCTTGAAAAATATGTACTTGTGAGCTTGGAGAGGCTCGTGAAAATTTACTATTTGGATTTTATAGCGAAACACTCAAGTTGAATACTTGGGGACTAGACATAGGCTTCGTTATAAGCCGACCTAGTATAATTTGATTGTGTCATTTTCTCTCTCATAACTTTTAAATTTTTGCATTATAGTGTTTGTGCTTTCAACTTGCAAGAGGCTCCTTCGATTTTACAATAGGCTCCTTCTGTTTTATATCGCAAGAGGTTCCTTTTATTTTTGAAAGAATTAATAGGCTTATATCGATTAATTGGCTCCTTTCGCTTTGGGTGTTAACAAGCTCCTATCAATTAATAGGTTCTTTTCTTTTTGAACGCTAGCATGCTTTTATTAATTAACAGGCTCCTTTCTTTTTGAATGCTAGTAGGCTCCTTTCAATTAACAGGATCCTTTTGTTTTCAATGTTAACAAGATCTTTTCGAAAGTTGATAGGACCCTTCTATTTATAACGTTATTTTGTTTCAGAGGACGTAATTAATTTTAAAGTACCTTTCAAATTTTTTTACATATAATTCACCCCATATAGTGTTTGCTTTATTAATTGGTATTAGAGTGAACATTCACATTTATTGTGTTTTACAACATGTGATAGATCATGACAAACAATTTGAGAAGCCTTGAAGGACAATCCGTCTCAAAGCCTCTTTATTTAATGGAAACAACTACTCCTACTGGAAAGAGAGAATGACTATTTATCTTCAATATGTAGATATCAAAATCTAGCAAGCTATCAAAGTTGTAGGCACATCTCCTGCTACTGAAGATGTAAAAGTGTGAACTGATGCTAATAGAAGAAATGCAAAGCTGAATGTGAAAGCAAGACATTATCTGATATATGCATTATCTTTGGAAGAGTACGAAAAGATATCTTACTATTCTACAGTAAAGGAACTGTGGGACAAACTACAAGTTACTTTTGAAGGAACGAACAAGGTAAAGAAATATAGAATAAGTCTTTTAGTGCATTAATACAAACTATTTGCAAGAAATAGGGAGAAACAATAGACGAATTTTTTAGACTTTTCAACAACGTCACCACTGCCTTAGAGAACTTGGGTAAGATATATCCCAATGCAGAGCTTGTGACAAAAATTCTAAGATCACTGCCAAAGGAACAGAGACCTAAGGTGATAGCTCTAGAGACTACAAAGGATCTCGACACTATCTCACTCAACTGGTTAAGAGGAAACATAAGGATCCTTGAAGTCAAACTTAGGCAGGATGAAGGATCCTCATACAAAACAGGAATGACACTAAAAGCAGTTGATGGATCAAACAGAGGTGAAACGACAATGAATTACAAATATATGGAGATGAAGAATTCAATTTTACGGTCAAAAAATATGCCCGCTTCTATAAAAAGAAGCTTATGAAGAAAAGAGAAGGAAACAAGAAAAATAGAAAAAATAGTTTCCTATCAAAAGGGAGCAGTGGTAATAGCAATACATAAAACAATCAAATCATATGCTATCACTATAAGAAAGCTAGACACACAAGACATAATGCCCTCTTTTTCAAAAGGAAAAATCAGAAAATAAAAAACCCAAAAAGAAAGCTATGACTATAGCTTGGTTAGATGAGGACTTTGAAAACTTTTAAGAAAAAGAACCTGAAGAAGTCAACAACGTTTGCATTACGGTCGAATCAAGAGATGATGAGATATATTATTCTGATTCTGACATTGAAGTTGATGAACTAAGAGATGCATATCATAAACTGTATGATCATTATAAAAAACTGACATTGCAGTATTTCAAAAAGATTGAAAAGTCCAAAAATAATGATAAATCCTTGACGAGTAAGATTGAATCACTAGAATCTGAGATTTTTTTTGTCTAAAATTATGTCTCTTGAAAATGACAAGAACAAAGTATCTAAAAAGGAATTCTTTGAACAAAAGTTAAGTTAGTTAGAGAATGCGTTGCTTGAAAATGATTGTGTTAAGGTAAAAACACTTAGAAGAAAATGTTGTCTCTCTAGAAAAAGATCTTGCCAATTTTATTGATGGTAGGAACAATCTTGATGCATTACTTGGGAGTGGTAAAGGTGTTTTTCACTAGGCTAAAATAGGATATAAAGAAAACATCAATATTAGTCCACACAAGAATTTCTTTGTTAAATCCAACAGTAACTATAGCCAAAATAGCAACAGCCTAACAAATGGCAAAAATCATAGTAACTATCATTAATTTATTTTGTGCAATTATTGTAGTCGAAAAGGTCATATTAGTCACTCATCTTACTATCGAAAAATGAAGAAACTATCTTAAGAATATGTTTGGATACTGAAAGGTCAAGATACTAACACGAAAGTGTCTAGGAAAATTTGGGTACCTAAAATAAGATAATACATTATACAGATATACTTCAAAGCAGAAACAAGAGAAAATCAATGGGTAGTTGATAGTGGTTGTTCGAGACACATGATAGGTAAAATATCACATTTCAATTATATTAAAAAGAAAGATAGAGGTAATGTTGTCTTTGTCGATAAAAACAAGACAAAAGTCACTAGAATCGGTAAAATTGGTGACTCTAACTTGCTTATATTGACAGTGTTCTTTATGTTGATAGATTGAGACATAACTTGATGAGTGTAATTCAATTATATGATAAGGGTATAGAGTCACTTTGTATGCATCACATTGTGAAACCTTAATGACAATATTGTATTTATTGGTAATAGAATTAGAACATACACTTTGCTCAAATGGAAGATATGTCTTCACAAAATTTCAAATGTTTTGTTTCTATGAAAAAGGATTCTTTTATCTGGCATAGAAGATTTGGACATGCTAGAATGAACATCTTATCAAAATTTTCCAAAAAAGAATTAGTGAGAGGATTTACTAACTTGAAGTTTGAGAATAATCAAGTTTGCAAAGCTTATTTAAAAGGAAAACAAAACAGAAGTAGCTTCCTTCCTAATAACATTGTGTCTACAAACTAGCTGTTTCAACTTATACACATGGACTTATTTGGTCCTACTAGGACTTAAAGCTATGTTGGTAAACATTACAACTTTGTTATAGTAGATGATTATTCTAGATTTACATGAGTTTATTTTCTACCAAATAAGGATGATACTTTTGAGAAGTTTTGCCAAAAAATTCAAATTAGGATACTGCATTACATCTATTCGGAGCGATCATGGAAGAGAATTCGATGACAAAAAATTTGAAGATTTGTATAATGAAAATGGGATATCTCACAATTTTTCATGCCCAAGGACTCTTTAGCAAAATGGAGTTATTGAGAGAAAGAACAAGATTCTCATTGTTATGGCCAGAACGATATTATGCTAAAGTGGTCTACCTCATGGTTACTGGGTGGAAGCCATGTCAACCTCATGTTACATATTTAATAGGTGCCTTATAAGACCTATTCTAAAAAAGGTTCCCTATGAGTTACGGAAAGGAAGAAAACCAAATGTCGCTTACTTTGGAGCATTTAGTTGCAAGTGCTTCGTTTTAAACAAATGAAAAAGCAATCTTGGAAAATTAGATGCTAAATCAGATGAAGCCATCTTTCTGGGCTATAGTACCACTAGTAAAAGATTTAGAGTTTACAATAAAAGAATAAAGAAGATAGAAGAATCAATACATGTAGTATTTGATGAAGCATTACCCTTAATAATAGCAGCTGATTTAAATGATGAAGAGTGTCCTTTAGCACCTAAAAATACATCAGAAACTCAAGCAACACATATATTACTTTCAGAATTACTAGATCAAGAAGGTCCTTCTGAATCCAGGATACAGCAAGATCCTTCCTCTCAATAGGAGCTTATACAATGAAGAACACCAAGAGAATGGAGAGGTCTTGACACACATCAGTACATTCTAGGAGACCCCTTTCAAAGTCTAAGAACCAGATCATCCTTCAAGAACAACTTTTTTTCCCTTATCTCACAATTAGAACCAAAAGTTGTTCATCTCTTATTGATGAAAATTGGGTTTTAGCTATGAAAGATTAACTGAATCAATTTGACAAAAACAATGTTTGGAATATAATACCTCGTCCACATAATAAGTTAGTCATTGGAACTCGTTGGGTATTTCAAAACAAACTTGATGAAAATGGTAAGGTGGTAAGAAACAAAGCTAGACTTATGGCTCATGGTTATAATCATCAGGAAGGCATTGATTTTGATGAGACTTATGCACTTGTTGCTAAACTGGGATCGATTAGAATTTTACTTGCCTTTACATGCTATAGAAACTTCAAACTATTCCAAATGGATGTCAAAAGTGCCTTCTTAAATGGATATATTAATGAAGAAGTGTTTATTAGGCAACCTCTAAGCTTTAAAGCTAAAAATCTGTCAGGAGAAAGTGCAACGTGACTGTAACAAATTATAAAGAAGGAAGAAATAGTAGAAATGAAGAACAAAGAAAGATATAAGTATTGTATTAGAAACGTTTGCAAAAGCTGACACCAGCAGATTTCATGAGCCTGCCTTACTCATCAATGTTATCATTGTTTACAAAATTCCACTCTGACTTGCTCATTCAATTTTTGTCTATATATACTACTTTCTGTAACAAACCGTAACTAACATGCCATGCTGGCAATAACAACAAGTAACAAACTTGCCATAATACAACCACACAAACAACTGCCCTTATTATTCATAACCTTTAAGGGTTGTTTTGTTGAGGGGAATGGCTATTCCATTCTTCCTTAATTCCTGGTAATAAATCATTACTATGTTTGGTTACAAAAAAGATACAAAATAGACAATCCTTTGTTTTAGATATTCTTTCAATTCGCAGAATACCTAAACCAGTCCCTCCATCGTCTTTATCTATTCCGAGCACGTCGGGAATAGATTTCATGGCTCGAGGACATATATATCCTTCTTTGTCATGAATCTCCCAATCTCTTCTCCAACCCAACCTTCGATCGCGATCGTCTGCACCTTTCTTCTGGGTAAGTTAAAAATGTTCTCTCGCAACAAGTTTTGACCTTCTCTTCTAGTTTTACCATTTTTGTATTGTTCGTGTTCTTGAATCTCACCGGTAGTTTACTACTTCTTCTTCTTCTTTTTATGAGCTTTGCTCTTCATTCTGAACCATTCCATTTTTGGGTTTAATGCTTCTTCTTCTTCTTCTTATTTCTGGGTTTTGTTCTTCACTTCGATCCTAAAATTTCTAGGTTTAATGCTTCTTCTTCTTCTTTTTTATGGTACTGAAATTTCTGGGTCTTCTCTTCTCCACATTCACGCTTGAAGTCACGCTTGAAGTCTTCTTCTCTTCTGGCCTCCATATCGCTTTGTTAAGTCAAAATGACTTTACGATTAATGATTTTGATGAAAAACAAATAATAAAGAAAAATATTGAAAAGCAAACGGAAGCGAAGTAAAAGCAGACGAAAGCTATTGAAAAGCAGACGGAAGCTAAGTAAAAAATAGACGGAAGAAAAGCAGACGGAAGGTAGCGAAAAGCAGACTCAAATTGAAGAGCAGACGAAAGAAAAAGTAGACGTTAGACGCGAAAACAGAAAGCAGACAAAAGAGTCAAGAAGACACATAAGCTGAGTTGGTTACAGAACTCAACTGAATAACCGATTCTTGAAAGATCAAGAAGCAGTTTTCAAGAAGCAGTTGAA
>JAOTAZ010000219.1:32318293-32339323 GCA_025629785.1 Erythroxylum oxycarpum | reverse complement strand
CTTCCAAATTGCAATTGGTTGATCTCATGAACAAGCCTCTTGGTCATGATTCTCACTTGCAATTTGGAAGGAATATAGGCAGTTTGAAGAAAACCATCTTGAATTTTCTCTCGAGTGAAGTGACAATCAATGTCTAAATGTTTGGTGCGCTCATGAAAACAAGGATTAGCTGCAATTTGTTGAGCAACCTTATTGTCACAAAACAAGGTAACCAGAACCTGAACTGGAATGAATAAATCTTAAAGCAAATAGGACAACCAAGCAGCTCATTAGTGGTAGCAACCATACTCCGATATTCAGCTTCAGCAGAGGACTTTGAAACAGTAGATTGCTTATTTGTCTTCCAAGAAACTAACGCATGCCCCAAGAAAATGCAGTAACCAGTAAGCGAACTGCGGGACATCAAGCAAGAGGCCCAATCTGCATCCGAAAATGCAGTCAACTTGAGCTGTGACTACACCGGATAAAATAGTCCCGCAGAAATCGAACCTTTCAAATATTTCACTAACAAGCTAATTAATTAACTCTAATACAATTATATAATAACATAAAATAACACAGTAGTCTTCACAGGAAGTGGTGGATTGTGTCGTTTATTTGCTAAATCGATGCAAGACATCGAGTTTGGAGAACATAACACCCTAAGATGTTTGGAGCGGCATAAAACCAACAATGTCGCATCTAAAAGTATTCGGTAGTGTAGCATATGCGCATATACCAGATCAAAGGCGTGTGAAGTTGGATGATAAAAGTTTGAAATTGATCTTTATTGGATATGATGAGAGGTCTAAAGCATATGAGCTTTTTAATCATATTAACAAAAAGATGCATATTAGCCGTGATGTACAGGTAAATGAAGAAGCCATGTGGGATTGGAATGCAATGGTGGAAACTTTTCATGAGAAGGCAAGAGATGCGATGCACATACCGGTGAACATGCCAAAGTTGACATCTAATAACAATGAAGAGTCACCAACAATCACAACACACGAAGTAACTTCATCGAATGACGAGCAAAGAGCACCAAAAATAAGGAGTATCCGCGATTTGTATGAGGCGACAAGCGAGTTACACTTGGTGTGTCTTTTGGCACAAGGTGAAAATATTTCTTTTGAAGAGGTGATTGGAGATGACAAGTGGCGAGCTGCAATGGATGATGAAATGAGAGCAATCCAGAAAATTAATACATGGGAGCTAACTTCTCTTCCAAAAGATCACAAGGCGATAGGTGTAAAATGGGTGTACAGGTAGAAAATGAATCCTCAAGACGAAATCGAGAAATACAAAGCAAGATTGGTGGCAAAAGGCTACAAGCAACAAGCTGGCATCGATTATGAGGAGGTGTTTGCACCGGTGGCTCGAATGGAGACTATTCGACTTTTGATTTCTCTTGCGGCTCAATCAAAGTGGCGCATTCATCAAATGGATGTGAAGTCGGCATTTCTTAATGGTGTCTTGGAGGAAGAAGTGTATATTGAGCAACCACCCGGGTATGTGAAAGAAGGTGATGAAGGTAAAGTGTTAAAATTGAAGAAGGCGTTATATGGTTTGAAGCAAGCTCCTAGAGCTTGGAACACCCGAATTGATCAATATTTCAAATCGCATGGTTTTGTGCAATGCCCGTATGAACACGCTTTGTATGTGAAGGTGAAAAATGGTGACATATTGGTGGTAGCGTTATATGTTGATGATTTAATTTTTGCAGGTAGTGATTGTAAAATGGTTGATGAGTTTAAGAAAGCCATGATGGGAGAATTTGAAATGACAGATTTAGGACTAATGTCCTATTTTCTTGGTCTTGAGATAAAGCAAGGAGATGAAGGCATTTTTATTTCACAAGAAGCATATGCCAAGGAAATATTAAAAAAGTTCAAGATGGAGGACTGCAAACTAGTTAACACACCGGTTGATTGCGGTGTTAAGTTGTCTCAGCATGACAAAGGAAAGGTGATCGATGCAAGATTATATAAGAGCTTAGTTGGCAGTTTGAGGTACTTGACATGCATTAGGCCAGACATTTTATATGCGGTTGGCTTGGTAAGTCGATATATGGAGGACCCAAGAGCAACACATTGGAAGACAATCAAACGGATTCTCCGTTATGTTCGAGGTACTCTATCCCTCGGTTTGTTTTATAGTTCATCCGCTGACAAATTTGCAATTTTTGGCTATTCCGATAATGATTAGGGTGGAGATGCGAATGATAGAAAGAGCACATCAGGATTTGCATTTTACATGGGGAATACAACTTTCACGTGGTTTTCGAAGAAGCAACCAATTGTGACACTTTCAACGTGTGAGGCGGAATATGTCGCTGCAGCGGCATGTGTGTGTCATGCGATTTGGTTAAGAAGGTTACTCAAGGAGATTAGTTTCAATCAAGATGAGGCAACACCAATTTATTTGGATAGTAAGTTGGCAATCGAGTTGGCAAAAAATCCAGTGCATCATGAAAGAAGCAAGCATATTGATGTGTGATTTCATTTTATTCGGGAGCAAGTGAAGGAGAATAATATTGAGCTAATTCATGTTAAAAGTGAAGATCAAGTCGCCGACATATTTACAAAACCGTTCTCAATCAAGTTGTTCGAAAAGTTCAAGAATATTCTTGGCGTTAAGGACAAAAGAGAATTAAGTTTAAGGAGGGGTGTTGAATGACTAAACTTAATTGTGAAATTCGTAACAGCAAAATGGACAGATTTTAAGGCTGTTTTAAATGACAAGTTAAAGGGGAAAACGTTATCTATTTTTGGTTCATAACCTATGCATTTGGGGTGCTTTCAAGTATAGTTTCTGATGGTTCAAGTCCCTGGTCGTTTAGAGTTCCCTATAAGAAATTATAGCCAGTTTACTGAAGAGACATCATAATTAAGAGTGTTGTTTAGAATTCTGTTTTTGCATTTATTCATGTACATTTTTTTCTAGGAGTCTATCTTGATGTTTAAGGTTATAAATACAGATGTTTGCTATTGTCGTAATAAAAGAGAGAGTGAGAAATAAGAGTTTTATACATAAACTATCTAATTTTCTCTTCCTTAGCTCCTTATTGTTGATAATCACCATTGTTATTTCTATCAGAGCCATTAGTAATTTGAGAAGTGCAGGAAACTTTTGACTCAAGAATCATATTAGAGGCTTAATAGTAGCGAAAGCTCACAATCCATGAGCTCTGAGACTTAGTATAGAATCAATTGGAACCTTTTGTGAGAAACACAGGAAAAGATATTTCACCGTTACCATCTTTAACAATGCGGGTAAATAAGCAATCAAATACAAAGGACTCAATAACTACAGGAACACTACCAGAAACCTCTTTCATCAATTAGCAGCCAATGGCAGAAATGTTTCGTGCCTTTGCAGGAACATTAAATCTGAACTATCTTAGTGCTGGTCAAGAATGTTATTACTGTAAAGGAGCCACCCTCAAGTTAGTGCACTAATGATTTTATAGGACATCCCTAAAAAAAACAGCACCCCTTATGCGTCACCTTTAAACATATCATAACGTGCAGGACCAATAAGATTCGAGCTATGACAATATTTTATCTCGACTATATTGGATGAGCCCTTTTACCTCAGCTATATTGATAGTTTCAATAGCCACAGCTCCTGATTTAACGGAGTATCATAGGATTTATTCCTGGGATTTGAGCTTAAACTTGTAACTTCCAGATGATTTAACTAACAGATAAAACATTACCATCTTTTGAACAAGATAGCATTGACATGCTAAATTACAAATAATATTTGATTTCTGTACATGGATTTCTCACAATCACAATAGAGACTATAATATCGAAGTGTCCTAATCAACTGAAAAATCGCTTATTTCAAAATAACACTAGTCTAAACAAAAAATCAACATAAAATAGTGCTTAGGATAATATAATCGCAATAAAGAATGAAACAAATGGACATAGCAGGCACATCAATAAAGACATAAAAATTGCCTAATTCAAACATGACTTACAGATCTACATTATAATGGGTAACACTTCACTTAGAACAATAATCAAAATGCATCTGGCTTCCTAAGAAGGACATTAGATAAAATTCTAGTTCGCGCATGATGGCTACTGGTTGGGTCGGCTGTGCTAGGCCCAGGTCCATCTCCAAACAACCACGGCTCATCCGGTCCATCAGGTGTTAGACTCCCATGCAAACATAATGATCTACGTAAAGACCTAAACCTAGTGAAGAGGCTAGGGATGTGAGAGGCGTGGGTCTTGCACCCAACAAAACCCTGAGGTCCTAGGTTAGACGCGTCCCTGCCACTCCAACCACAAAAAGTGGTGGAACAAGGAGCACTCACCCAGAGGCTAGAGGGGACAAAACCCAATGGTGCGGGCTCACCCAAACCAGCTACTAACATTTAGTAATAGCACAGCTCACTTTAATGTGCCACATTGCTCAGACTATTCTCTTATAGATGAATGCTCCTTCCTAGCATTACTACTGTTAAAAAATCCTCTTTAAGTTCAACAACTATTTACTGGGATTCCTTCATTTACGGAAGTTTTAGCTAAAGTTCTGAACATAAAATTAGAAGAGATTATTGCTTACAAATGTGTAGGAAAGTTCAAAGCTATAAAAGCATAACTAACAAAACTCAATAAAAGATTCAAAAACAAGGATATAACAATTTAGAAAGCCTAAATTTCTTTTTTAACAGCTCAATAATATTTCTACCACTACCTTTGGGAATAAGGCGTTGAAGCACAAGAAAAATACAGCTTTAGCTCTCTATATAGAAGAAATAAAAGCCCATAACTAAATACTAAAACAAAAATTAAAGGTGTGATGACTTAAGGAGGGAAGTAGGAATACTAAACTCTTTCACAATACCTTACTAATGAGAAGGATTTTGAACAAAATAGGATCACTGACTAGCTCTTTAGTAACTGTAAAATAAAGCAAACACAAGCAAGAGTAATTGTGTGTGTTAAGAAAATTTAGTAAAAAAATATTTCTTCTTAAAAAATAACTCAAAAGAGTCCTTTTAAATTTGGAAAGGAACTTGCACAAAACTTCAAAAGGTTCCTGTTAACAAAATAAAGATTATGAAACGAAAATATTGTGTTCAAGTTGCAGAAAAGAGGAGCCTGTTAAGAAAGGCCTACTAAAAAGATAAGAGCCTGCTAAAATAGAAACGTTATTGAAAACAATTTAAAATAAAAGGTGCATGCTACAATTAAGTTTGTTCCACATGAAAATAGAAGGGGCCACTTGCTGAGATATACACACACAATATAATGCGGAAAAATTTAACAGATGAGAGAGAAGAAGGACACAACAATTTATGCTGGTTCGACTTATAACTCAAGCCTACATCTAGTCTCTAAGTTTTCAACTTGAGTGTTTCACTATAATAAACCAAATATTAACTTTGACGAGCCTCACGAGTACATATTTTATAAATTTCTCCAACCTTTTAACACACAGGAAGTGTATAACATGCTTTTTAAAAGCTTACAAAAGAGATAATAACAAATGTAAACAATTTTTCTCTCTCACTTTCTAAAGCTCAATGAAAATGTAGTAAATCTCAAGAATAAAAATTTCGGCTTAATAAACTTGCAACTCTATATATTTCTCAAAGTAAAATCATAGCTTTGTATGCTCTATATTCTTCTTTTTGTTATGAAAAATTGTCTTTCTTCTTCTTGATTTATTGTTCTTCTTAAATAGGCATCTTTGATGTATCCATTGCTTCTCTTACTTCTTTGATCAATTGGATTGAATTTTGGTCTTAATTTTCGCAACGTTAACTTTCTTTAAAAGAAACTTCTTTCAGTGATTTGCATGACTATGTCAACCTTCATACAATGTAGGATCCTTTCAGATATGGTAGTAAGTGATGAAGGTTCCTGCAAGAAAGAAAATGTATTTCGTACAATTTTATTTTTCTTTTTAGAATTAATTCGTTACAAAATAAATCCATTTTGATTTTTGGAGTGACGATATCATCAAAATCATTATTAAGCCTTGAGCTAACAATTTCCCCCTTTTTGATGATGACAATCATTAACAGATATATTTTCAAAATTCAAAAGAATAGAAGCAATATCGAGAGATACCGGTAGGCTTTGTGAGATATTACTAATTTAAAGAACACCAGAATTTTTAACGTGGTAACACCCTCTCAAATATCGAGAGGCAACGTCCACGAGACCTAGTACAAGAAAACTCCACTATCAATAGAACGAGTACACCAAATGTCTCCAACAATACAAGGATAGACACAAATGGCCCTTACTCCTTCTAACAAGTGAAAGCCATACCCAAAAGGTATTTCGAGACAGAAAAAAATACAAAGTACATAACCAACAACAACAGCTCAGAAGACAACCAAAGGCAACAAAAAGTAGAATAAAACTTGAATAATACCATCAATAGATAAAAGAAGGATACCTGGCGTAGCTCTGCAATCTCGTGTAAAGAAGAACGCTCCCCAAACCTTGTCTTTGCCTCGAAAAAGAACTAATTTGCAATTGATCTAAAATGAAGGACTAAATTTCAAATAAATCAAACTAAGAGGATCAAATTGCAAATAGGTCAAATAAGAACCAAATTGCAATAGTCCAAAGTTATTATTGTGTTTATGGTATGGTATGTACTGTAATGTATTTATATACATGATTTATGCCACCAAAAACTAAATTAATCGATGTGAGATTCTTTTCAACTAAGCTTATTGGGCTTTATAATTGGGCTTAATATTTGGGTCTAATGGTTGGGCTCCATTTTTTGAGGACCCGTAACACAATACAATTTAGAATCTCATCTTTATATTTTATAGTTTCACCTTTAATTAATTATTATATAATTAATTGTTAAGTTAATTAAATTAAAAAAAGATAATCTATCTACAAACTGTTAAGCCATGAAATTAAATATTTTATAGGATGAGAAATGCTACACTAATTTCCAATGTATAATCAAATATTACAATCGACTAAGGTCATGGGGTAATTGCGAATGAAATTGGTGAAATGGGTTGGAAACACTATAGAAAAGACAACATTCTTGCTTCATTATGTAGGTAGTAGTGTTGGGAAGGAAATGGGTATAATACTTGCAACGATCAATCAATAAATCTTTCCCCGCTTGAATGAATCTATTAGGAGTAACAATGGGCAAAAATTGGCACCAAACTAAATGATCACAAGCTACCCCACTAATGCATAAATCAAAAATCAATCACAAAGTACAATAATTATTTAATGTGGCAAAAACTCCTTCAGCGTGAAGGATAAAAAACCACGGGATCTCTCTTGGTAGAAGCAAATAAAATCCACTATCACAAATACTACCTTACAGAGATCAACAACGACAACAATCCAAAATTAAAGGCTCAATATCATATAGCCACAAATCAAAGTAAAGATCTATATTAAGAGAGCATTTACAAAAAAGGCTTCTGTTCTAACAAATTCTTGAAAAGTTCTAACCGTCTAAATCCAATCTTCATCATTCAAAATAAAGAACAATGAGTAAGGAACATGCTCATCAAAATTCAGCCTGATTGGACAAAGAATGACAAACCAATATTGGAATATGATGAAGCTCCTCAGTTCTAGAAACACCTTGAGATCAGTCCACTTTTGGAACAAAAAACCTCAACCTTTAAATCTCCAAACCAGATCTTCACCGTTCAAAATGAAGAACAATATGTCTACAAATTGTATACCAAAAATGAAACCGATCCAATGGTGATCGACTTTCCAGTTGTCAGAAATGTAAAACAAGTCGGGGTGAAAAAAATCTCCTTTTGTGAAGGTTGAAGGAAAAAACAACTCTCTATCTTCTCTCACCCTTGGCAGCTGCTAAAAATTTTTGGTTGAATAGCAAGATAAAAATTAATGGGTTAAAAGGAAAGTAGGCTTTAACAAATTTTGGGTTTTACTACATAGGAGGGAACCCAAACCTAACAATTCTCCCCCTTCCCAACTATGTGGAGGAGGTTGTCAAACCGGTACTTAATCGACAAACTTCAAACTTCATTCTTGGTAGAGCTTTTGTGCACATATCAGCACCATTATCATCAGTATGAATCTTTTTAGCTTAAAAGACTTAGAATCCAAAACATCACAGATCCAATGATACCTCACATCAATATGCTTGGATCTACCATGGAAAGTAGGTTTCTAACCAAGATGAATAGCACTCTGGCCATCACAAAACAGAACATACCTCTTCTGTGTAAACCTGAGCTCATTCACAAGCTTCTTCATCCACAACAACTCCTTACATACTTCAGTGGCTACAATAAATTCAACCTCTATAGTAGACAAAGTAATACATTTTTGTAATCTAGATTGCCATGCCAAAGCTCCCCTGTAAAGGTAATCAAATAGCCAGAAGTAGACTTTCTTGAATCAATATCTCTAGTTATTTCAAAATCTGTGTAACCACAAGCATAGGCTTTTGAGTCCCATAACACAACTTCAAACTTGAAGTGCCAAGAGATATCTTAAAATCCACTTTACCGCATTACAATGCTCTTTTCCTATATTAGAAAGAAATCTACTAACAATACCAACTGCATGAGCTATATCTGATCTAGTACAAATCATGACATACATCAAACTTCCTACTACAGATGAATAAGGAACCTTTTGCATGTATTCTTTATCTTGCTCACTAGAAGGAGACTGCTTCAAACTCAATTTAAGAGAAGGAGGAAGAGGTGTAAATACAACCTTAGCCATAGCCATATTGAGTAGATGTAGTACCTTCTCAATGTAATTCTCCTGTGAAAGCCATAATTTTTTACACCTTCTGTCACGAATGACTCTTATGTTAAGAATTTGCTTTGCTGGCCCCAAATCCTTCATAGCAAAGGACTTGCTCAACTCTTTCTTCAAATTCACAATTCTAGAAGAGTTAGGACCTACAATAAGTATGTCATCAACATATAACAACAAAATGATGAAATCATTGTTAGAAATTTTTTGAACAAAAACACAATGATCAAAAGTAGTCTTCTTGTAGCCTTTGTAGACCGTAAAAGACTCAAACTTCTTATACTATTGCCTTGGTGCTTGTTTCAAACCATACAGGCTCTTCTTCAATTTGCAAACATAACTATCTTTCCCCTTCACCACAAAACCTTCAAGTTGCTCCATGTAAATCTCCTCTTCTAAGTTACCATGGAGGAAAGCAATTTTTCATCCATCTGCTCAATCTCTAAATCAAGAGTAGCAGTCAAAACCAAAATAACTCGAATTGAAGACATCTTGACCACTGGTGAGAAAATCTCCTCAAAATCGATCCCTTTTTTTTGACCAAAGCCTTTAACCACTAATTTGCCTTTATACTGTGGAGATGATGAATTCTCTTCTTACTTCACCCTATAGATCCACCTATTCTTCAAGGCCTTTTTATCTTTGGGAAGCTTGACTAGTTCAAATGTCTCATTATCATGCAAGGATTGCATTTCATCTTTCATAGCTGTAACCCATTTCACCTTTTCCTCACTCTTAATAGCTTCTTGGAAGCATTCAAGCTCCTCTGCATCTGTCAGCAACACATACTCACTAGATGAATACTTAGTAGATGGTATGCTATCTCTAGTAGACCTCCTGAGTGGAAATTCTTGTTCCTCACCAAGTACCTCATATTGATCATCAGATGCATCATTTACAGGAATATCAACCTCTTCTGTATCTTGAATATTATCCTGAAGATCAACCTGATTTTCAACATCAACTGTATCAGGTGTAGGAGTTAAAGGAACTGGATCTAAATCAACCAAACCTTAAATTTGAGGCTTTAATTTTTCCATTTTGCTAATATCTTCAATAGTTTGATCTTCTACAAAGACTACATCACGACTTCTAACAAGTTTTTTCTCAACATGATCATAACACCGGTAGCCAAACTCATCTTAACCATAGCCAATGAAGATACATTGTCTTATCTTGGAATCTAGCTGGGATCTTTCATCTTTAGGAATATGAACAAAATATTTGCAACCAAGTACCCGCAAATGGTCATAAGAAAGCTTTCTACCATACCAAAATCTAACAGGAACATCATTCTGTAAGGCAATAGTAGGAGTTAGATTAATAACATATTTAATTGCATACGATGTCTCACCCTAAAAAGAATTAGGTAGTTTGACATATGAAAGTACACTTCTAACTCTCTCCATCAAAGTTCTATTCATCCTTTTTGCCAAGCCATTGAGCTGTGGAGTCTTAGGAGGTGTCTTCTAGTGTATAATACCATGCTCTCTACAATATGAATTAAAAGGCCCGCAATATTCTCCTCCATTATCAGTGCGAACACATTTCAACTTCTTGCCTATTTCTCTCTCAGCATAAGCATGAAATTCTTTAAATGTACCAAGTACTTGATCTCTTCAAAACCCTAACCTAAAGCTTCCTTAAGTGGTCTTCAATAAAATTCACAAAATATTGTGCACCACCAAATGACTTTTCCTTCAAAGAACCACACGCATCTGAGTGTACCAACTCAAACAACTCCCTTTTCCTAGAAGGAGGATGATGTTTAAAGGACACCCTTTTCTGTTTTCTAGCCAAGCAATGAACAAAAATGTCTAACTCTCCACCTTTCAAACCAGAAAGCAAATTCTTCTTAGCTAGAATATTTAGTCCCTTCTCACTGATGTGACTTAACCTCTTGTGCTGTAAATCTGAAGAGTCATCACTCTCAACTACATTCACAAGATTTGTAGGGATTGTAGTTTGTAACCAATACAATTCTGAAGCTCTAAACCCTTTAGCCATAACTAAGGACCCTTTATAAATTGTGCCTTATTCAAACAAATTTATGCCATATCCATCATGATATAAATTTTCACAAGAGATCAAATTCAACCTCACGTCTGGTGCATGATTAACATTCTCAAGCACCAACTTCATTCTAAGATTGGTCTCCACAGTCATAATGCCAATGCCCACTACTTTAGATACAGTTTCATTACTCATCTGTAAAATTCTAGAATCACCAGGAGTATAGGATGTGAAGAATTCTCTCCTTAAAGCAACATGGTGTGCAACACCACTATCAAGTATCCAAAGAATATTATTGCTAGCAACATTAATTATATCTCCATTGTGAACAACTCCTAAATCAATTGAAGTAGCAACAACAACCCGATCATTGTTATCATCATTTCCTATCTTTTCTTACTTGCCTTTGTCGCCTTTGTTCTCCATCTTCCACTTAAAATAATACTTCTTGATGTGCCCTAGTTTACCACAATAATTGCATTCAAGGTTCTTATACCTCGACTTTGATTTACTCCTACTCTTGCCTCTATTACTATGATCTTGAATTTTGCTTTTACTTCTCCCCCTACTTTTAGTAACCAAAATATCTAACTGTGACATGGAAGTCCCCTGAGTCCTCCTTCTCATTTCTTCATTTAAAACACCACTCTTCACATATTGCATGGTTACAATACCATCAGGAGTAGAATTTGTCAAAGATACTTTAAAGTTCTCCCAGGAATCAAGGAGTGTATTCAACAACCAAAGTCCCATAACGTCCTCATCAAATTTCACATCCATGCCAGACAACCGATCAAAGATACCCTGAAATTCATTCACATAGTCAATAACCGAGCTCCCTTATTTGTACTGCAAGCGTATGGCTTGTTTAACCAAGAATAACTTGTTGTTGCCAGTTTTATAAGCATACAAAGATTCAAGCTACTCCCATAAAGTCTTAGCATGTGTATCATTAACAATATGATTTAATACATTATCCTCAACCCATTCTCTAATAAAGCCATATACTTGTTGATGTTCAAACTCCCATTCTTCATCAAGCTTAGACTCAAGCTTATTAGTAGCAAATACAGGCAAATGGAACTTTTTTCAAAGTTAGAAGATCTTTCATCTTTACTTTCCAAGTGTGATAGTTTGTGCCATCCAAAAAAATCATTTTACTCATATTCACCTCCATTATTCAAACAAGCAAAAATAGACCCAATTAACAAATTAACTAGGCTCTGATACCACTGTGTCAGGAAGGAAACGAGTATAACACACGCCACGATCAATTAATAAATCTTTCCCCACTTGAATGAATCTATTAGGAGTAACAATGAGCAAAAATTGGCAGCAAACTAAATGATCACAAGCTGCCCCAATAATGCACAAATCAAAAACCAATCACAAAACACAATAATTATTTAACGTGGCAAAAACTCCTTCGGTCTGAAGGATAAAAAACCATGGGATCTTTCGTCGTCTAAGCAAATATAATCCACTATCATAAATACTATCTTACAGAGATCAACAGCAATAATAATCCATAAATCAAAGGCTCAATCTTATATAGCCACAAATCAAAGTAGAGAACTACACTAAAAGAGCAATCACAATAAAGGCTTTTGTTCTAGCACATTCCGAAAAAGTTCTAGCTGTCCAAATCCAATCTTCACCATTCAACATAAGGAACAATGAGTAAGGAACATGCTCACCAAAATTTAGCTTGATCGGACAAAGGATGACATCCTAAAATTAGAATATGGTGAAACTCGTCAGTTCTGGAAATACCTTAAGACCAGTTCACTTTTGGAAAAAAAATCAACCTCCAAACCTTCAAGCCAGATCTTCGCCATTCAAAATGAAGAACAATATGTCTGCAAACTGTATACCAAAATTGAGACCGATCCAACGGTAAACGACTACCCAATTGCTGAAAATATAAAACAGGTTGGGGTGAAAAATATCTCCTCACCCTTGGCAGCTGCTAAAAATTTTTGGTTGAATAGTAAGACAAAAATTAACCCTAATGGGTTAAAAGAAAAGTGAGCTTCAACAAATTTTGGGTTTTACCACATAGGAGGCAACCCAAACTCAACAAGTAGCTTCTACTTATAGCTTTGTTGGAAAATAAGATTATTCAAGTTTTGATGGATCTATTGATACATGTCATTTTGTTCTTCTACAAGGAGTAGGCTTGGGAGATCATCACAACACAAACACAATCATCTCCAATTTTAGAAGAAATTTGTGCCATTCTATTCTCTGCTCAAAGCAGAGCACGAGTATGAACCTAAGGTTATCCTTTTATTATGAAGTGGCTGAAAATATCAATAATTTCTTGACACTATTTGTCTCCGTCTTATACTTACTCTCTTTTCGATAACTAGCCTCAAAACAAATTCAAGCATCTATGCGACGGACGGTAACTCTCTTGTATATTTTACATTCTCAATCTAATACAGCAATCCTTGATCCTCTTCACTACTACACTATCAAAATTGATAAATTTTTAATTGAGATATTATGTTGATAAGGCATATCAAGTTTGCACTTTGTTAACATAATCGGGAAATTTTCGAATGTATAGAATAAAAAGACTCAATTGAAAAATGCAATATAACAAAAATACCAGATATATCATTATACCGAACCGAATTACAACCTCTGTTTGAATCATGTAACAAGGTAAGACAAGTTTGAATCATGAAACAGCAGAAGACAAGCTAACAGATGGAGAAGACAAATATTTCAATAACAAACAAAGAACTAACATTTTAAATGAAGTGCACTCAGGATGCGATGTTTTTAAAGCCATCCAAGGAAATGTGAAGCCAAAATAACTTTCAATAGCCAACAGGATTGAGAATCCTTTTTGGTCGGGTCGGCAGTGCTAGGCCCAGGCCCATCTTCAAACGACCACGGCCCATCCGGCCCACCAGGTGTTAGACTCCCATGCAAACACAATGATCTACGTAAAGACCTAAACCTAGCGGTAATCCTAGGTATATAAGGTACTATTCTACCATAATACAGGTACGAGATCACAACCCTAGCCTTTTCTCTATTCTCAACAACCGAAACTCTCTCAAAGTACTAACTTAAGCGTTGGAGGGGCCTTTCGGGAACCAACCCCTGGTAAGCCATTATTTGTTTTATAGGTATTCAGTATTTAAAGCCATACAAAATTATGGATCGAAATAATGATGTTTAGCCCCAAAAAAATCCGACTGAACCAGTTGGCGCCCACCGTGGGGCCAGACATCAGGGCACCACGTCCAGAAACACACAGGTCAGTCAGGCGGCAGCAACCAATCCTGATATAGCTGTCATCACGGCTCTTGCGATGCAACAGATGGGTTTACAGCAATCCGTCGCTCACCCGCCACCATATCTTGATTCACGCACTCAATCTTCGCGTCCAAGCGACCAACCGTAACTCCACAACCAAAATCATGAAGAACATAGCATAGCCCTGGAGGACAACGCTGAGGTCAATTCGCATCCCAATTCCCAGCGCCCCCAAGATGTAAATCCCCCTGCACCGCTGCAAACCTCCCTCACTAAGAAATAATTAGAGGAAGTGGCCGACCTATTGATTCGCCAAGTCCTGCAGTCTCGGACGGAATAACCGCAGACCTCCACTCGACATATTGGTGTGCCGATCGATCACCACTCTGCTGGAGCCCTAGAGAAAATTGTGGATAATCGAATCAATCTGGTCATGAACTCCCGCCCGGGCCGAGTGTCTGCACATTATAATTCTCCTTTCATCCCGGAGATCCTGGATAGCATCCCTGCGGTCGGCACCAAAATACCAACCCCTGAGAAGTATACCGGAAAGACCGATCCCCTAGACTACCTGAAGCACTTCCAGTCGATGATGAACCTGCATTGTGTCCCTAACGCAATTTAGTGTAAAGCATTCTGTACTGCTTTTCAAGAGGGAGCCCGAAGGTGGTTTAATAGTCTACCTCAATGTTGCATCACTTGCTTCGAGGATTTCAAGCTGTTATTCCTCAATCAGTTTGCTACCAGTAAGCGGCCACAGAAAACTGCTCTGGAGGTGATGCAGTTGACCCAGGGAAGGAACGAAAGCTTGCGGGAGTTCATCACTCGGTTCAATAATGAAGCCGTGGAAGTCCCCGACCTCACCTGCTCATCCATGCTGGCCGCACTTATGAGTAACATGAGGGATGAGGAATTTAAGAAGTCATTGGTCCTCGACCAGCCCCGATCTATTCAGGAGATCCGAAATCGAGCGGATAAATATATTCAGCTGGAAGAAGTATTGAAAAATATAAAGCGCAAAGCAGACGATCGAGAGCCGAGCGGTAGAACCGAAGATTCAAACAAACGGCAGAGGGATAGATCTAATTGGAGAAAGCCGACCGACCGAAAGGATCAACGACGCGAGTTCTTCATCCCCCTCAACAGGCGATATGCAGAAGTATTGGAGGTCATGAGAGCTGAAGGAGAACCTTTCAGAGAACCCGATGCAATGAGAACTCCTCTGGACAGGAGGAATCCTTCTTTCTACTGTTGTTTCTATAGAGATGTTGGTCATGATACGACGCATTGTTGGTATTTAAAAAGAGAAATCAAACTCCTCATCCAGAGGGGAAAGTTGCGTAGATTTTTGAAGCACAGAAACAATGCCGATCGAGATAATGAGGGTAGGACTGATCGGTTCGACAATTAACGAAGATCTTGGGGACCGAATGATAGAAACGGTGCGGGGCAGTAGAACAGGAATACTAACGATCGACAAGACACGAGGGCACAGACCAGGGCGAGAGACGATAGAAATACCGAGCGACAAGATGACTAACCAGTTAGGATCATTAACATGATCTTTGGGGGTAGTGCAGCAGGAGGGTTGACCGCTAAAGGTAGAAAAAGGTATGCCAAGCAAGTCATTGAAGACTCGTCGGCCAAGAAAAAACAGCAGAACGATAGAATAATTTCATTCGATGAGTCCAATTTAGATGGTGTCAGCTGCCCTCATGATGATGCGCTAGTGGTCACTCTGAACATGGGGGGTAGTGAAGTGAAGCGAGTAATGATTGACACGGGCAGCTAGGTTAACCTACTTTATTACGATGCGTTTAAGTAGATGGAGATATTGGAGGACCGACTATTGCCAATTGAGGGACCCATTAAGGGAGTAACAGGTGCATCGGCTTATCCATTTGCCCAAGTCTCCTTGAAGGTAAAGTTCAGATGAAAACCATGTCAGGTGGAGAAGGATGTTGAATTTCTAGTTGTAAAGTTTGTAGGGGCGTACAATGCAATAATCGGAAGAGCCACACAAAATGCCCTCAAAGCCATTGTCTCCACTTACTATCAAGCAATGAAGTTCCCGACCCCCCATGGCATTGGCAAGGTCAGGGGTCAACAGAGAATCGCTAGGGAATGCTACTTGGAAAAAACGAGAACCCTTGAGGGAGCAATAGTTTTGAGGGCTGAAATAACCGGGAAACACCTTGGGACGATCGGTCAGACATTGGAATACGCGATATGAGCGGCAAAAACCCGAGGGCGTTCCATCAGTAAATAAGTTTTATTTTAGTCCATTTGTTTCTTTGTTGTGTACTTTGTTATTGCTTGTGCTTTGGGTACCTTTTTCCTGGCTCCATTAGTCAGGTTTTCTAATGGCCCATGCCCTCGTCTTCATTAATAAAGAGTTTTCAAATTTCTCGGCAAAAAGTCTCACTAAAATGCGCTAGAACGAAAGATAGACTATTTGCTTCAACACATCGCTCGGCTTTTGACAACGTTTTCGACATAGCTCGGCCCTTGAGCAACGCTCGGGCCTCAACATTACGCTCGACCAGGTTGCCAAGACATGATTCTTGTAACCAGGCGGTGTCAACTCACAGAATCTTGGTATTGCTTGGCTTTCGACAACGTTTTCGACATAGCTCGGCCCTTGAGCAACGCTCGGGCTTCGACATTTCACTCAGCCAGGTTGCCAAGACAAGATTCTTGCAACCAGGCGGTGTCAAGTCACAGAATCTTGGCATCGTTTGGCTTTCGACAACGTTTTCGACATAGCTCGGCCCTCGAGCAACGCTCGGGCCTCGACATTTCACTCGGCCAGGTTGCCAAGACAAGATTCTTGCAACCAGGCGGTGTCAAGTCACAAAATCTTGGCATCGCTCGGCTTTCGTCAACGTTTTTGACATAGCTCGGCCCTTGAGCAACGCTCGAGCCTCGACATTACACTCGGCCAGGTTGCCAAGACAAGATTCTTGCAACTAGGCGGTGTCAAGTCATAAAATCTTGGCATCGCTCAGCCTTCGACAACATTTTCGACATAGCTCAGCCGTCGAGCAACGCTCGGGCCTCGACATTACGCTCGGCTAGGTTGCCAAGACAAGATTCTTGCAACCAGGCGGTGTCAAGTCACAAAATCTTGGTATCGCTCAGCCTTCGACAACGTTTTCGACATAGCTCGGCCAGGTTCCAAATGAGATCCTTGGAACTAGGTGACGCCAAGAGCCAAAATCTTGGACCGATCGACCTCAGTATGGTTTGATTGAATTACTTCAAGCATATCCACCGCGATCGACTTCGGCCGAGCGCTCAAAATTTCTTCCATGATATTCAAAAGAACAATTTTTTATACAAATTTGATGGCAATTTGAGCGCGATCGACTTCAGCCGGACACTCTAGTTAGTTACGAGCTATTCAAAATTATACCCAGTCAATGGCAGTTTTAAGCTTTCGTTTATAAAACCAGCAAGGCAAAGGATAAAGCTAAAAATACAATTTTTATTTATATTTTTTTGGTCACAAGCCTGACTAGATGAGTTTCAAGAGGAGGAAAAATAAAAGATTATCCCTCGACAGGAGGGGAAGAGCCACCAATCGGTCCTGGCGAAGCAGCTTCAGGGGCCGGCATAATAACCGAATCGACAGGAGGGCAGGTCGAATGAGCGACCGAGGCAGGATTAGAGCCCGTAGGAAGAACTAGAGAAGCACCCTCGTGAGGTTGCTTTTCCTCCTCATCCTTGTCCGAGCTAAGGTCCAGTTCTTCATCTGGAACCACCACTCGTTCCCCCTCGACCATCTCCCTCATTTCCTCCAAAGAAAGGCTGAGATCGAGGGAAATCATCGGTACGACATAATCCTCGAAGGAAGGAAGATCCGACCCGTCAGGAACTCAAACGCTGTGACAACTCTTCAGGATGGAGAGAGCCAAGTCGCAAGCATACTCATGGCACTCCCTCTGCAAATACCACTCTTTCCATCGCTTGATCGCAGCAATTCTTTCCCCTCTTATAGAGCTTCGCAACTCCTCTAGCTCCTTCTCAGCCCTTATCTTGCCGTTCACCGCCTCTTCAAAATCCCAAAGGAAGTTGGATCGGAGCTCTTGTGCCTTCTTTACCTTAGACTCGGCAGTGAGCGCCTTTCTCCTCAAATAATCGTTATCGAGCTGCAGCGCCTGGCACTTTTTCTCCAGCTCGTCCTTCGCTACGACCACCCTGCTTTTCTCCTCCTCCCCCGTAGCGAGTTGAGCTTTCAAAATGCTCCTCTCCTCTTCCCAGGATTCCTTCTCATCCCTTAGCTCCTCCTCCAAAGAAGAGAATTGAGCCCGTAAGAGGTCTTTCTCGTCCTTCGCCTCTGACAGCTTGGCTCTCAAAACACGGACTTGCTCAAGAAGGTTGTTGATTTCCCGATCCTGCGAACAGTAGACTCCATTGAGCAGGTCAAGGCGCCGATAACTGGCAAAGGAGAGCGTCAGACCCCTCACGCAACTACGCACGAGGCTACCCAACAGATCCTTATTGTCTAGTTTGTCCAGAACCTCCTCGTCTCGGGGGGGAACGGCCTTCTCGGCAATTTGAAGGGACACTTCGATGTCCCTAAGCGATGCGGCCTCATCCAGATTGATCGTGGATACCCACTGTCTAGAGCCGGATGCCTGCTCTTTCCCCTTATTTTTCTCCTTCTCTTTCTCTTTTTCCTTCCCCCTGTCTTTGTCTGATGGGCAGGGCGGTCGGTCGAGAACCCGAATGCCTTTTTTCCTCCTCTTGAGAGGCGGCTCCACTTCTTCCTCTCCCTCCTCAACAATAATATCTACTGATCGGACTATCACTGCTAGCTGTTCGGGAACAGCCGCCTGAACGAACGCGGCAGACGGCTCGAAAGCAGCAGCCTGAGTGACGCCTCGCTCAGGCACCGACGGTGGAGCAACATCAGTGCTACTCTCCCTCTCCTTGCCTTCGACTTCTTGGCTTTTGACGGGCCTTTGGAGGGTTTGGAGGGTTCGGGAAAGTCGGTGACCCTTGCTATATCTGCATACCAATAAAAGCAGGTCAGATGTTGAAAATAATACGCAAGCATACGGTAAGTGATTAGATTACAAAAGGTCGACCAGAAGGCATAATCTCTTCTCCTAGCTCGCTAATTCGGGGAGGGGGTCGATTAAAAGCGAATCGGTCGAGGCCCCCCGCGGTACCCCATGATGAGGGGATCGAAGTCGTATCGACCGAGCGCCTTAATGCGATCGACCATCTGCCACTCCTCCCTACTAAGGAGCAGACTCGACATATCATTCCATTGCTCGGCCAAGGGATACCTCCACGGCCTGGGCTCAAAGGGTGATCCTGGAGGTCTCACAAAGAAGTACTTCGTCCGCCAAGCCTGGACTTTGGAAGCGGTCCCAGCAGGACGATAATGGGCATCTCTATACCGGAGGTGGGGGGCCCCGCCCCCAGCGCTCTAGCTTTGATTCATCCGCAAGAAATGACGCATAATGCCGATTGAAGGAAGGCACCCAAACTGATGGCATAGCAACGCCAGGCCATTAATAAACCTCCAGCCGTTCGGAGGAATCTGGCTCGGCCTCAATTGGTAGGCGTAACACACCTCGTCAATAATAGGGGCATAGGGGAGCTTTGCACCACCGACTGAGAAAATGCTATTTGAAACAGCAAAGTATCCTCCCGCACTGCTATAAATCCGTTCGCTCCCGGCAGTCGGTCTGGGTCCCTACGCCGCAGGGATGTTGTTCTTAATGACCGATCGATTTAAATCCCTCGCAATCATTGTGGATGGATCATTCGGCGGACTCTTGACAATCTGGCCGTCCTTCCGGGCACCCGCCCCTATGTCCGCAATTCCTCCCGCCTCAGGTGCGTCATTCCTTCCGGCCTCCGGCACCTCCACTGTTTCCACCGCTGCTACTAGCGACCCAGTAGTCTGTGAGGCCCTTTCGGCGGTTTCCTCCCTAGGACTAACTTCCTCTCTAGGACTAACCGACGATATGACTAGGAAAAGGAAATCTGAGGGGAAAGGGTTAGAGAAAGGACGTATCTAGCTTGGTGATGGAAGTCGAAAATTTGAAGACAGCTGAAAGAAAGCTCCGGAAACTAAAAGCAAGAGGATGCGAAGGAAAACATAATGGAAACCGGAGAACGAAATAAGCGTGAAGAAAGTCTGTAGTTTGTCAATCTTGGGTATTTATAGAAGATCAGCCGTGCGAATGTCCCAACTGACGCTCGACGTGTGGAAATAATCCGGACCGAATACGAACACGTGGTGGAATCTGAGTTGAGGTGAATTAGGGTTATTTGAAATCCATAACGGCACACTAACTGAAGGGACGCGCCTGACAGCTGACAGCTACACAGCAGTTAAAAGGACATACTCGACATCTGTACAGTAGCCAGAAAGGCGTGCGTGACAACCTATCAGAAAATGCGAACCGTTAGTAATGATCACGCCTAGAGCTCTATTTAAGTCTAGCCATCCAGTAGACTAGTTCCGCTATTAAACTCGCCAGGTTGCCTTTGTCGTTATACCTGTAGCGCCCCACCCCCAACTGACCTGCACTCGACATCGTGAGTGATGTTCGAGCTCGAGCCAATGGAAGTGACGTGCTAGAGCGTTCGATCAGTCCAAATTTTGATTGACATCACCAGACAATCGATCGGCACAGGCTTGCAAACATCAAGCCACTCAGCCAAAGTTGGTCGGCAATACATTTAATAAAACAGTACATGCATAAGCGGATAAGAAATACTGCTCGGCCAATAGTGTTTTAAAACAGTACATGCAAGTATTACCGATCAGTCCAATTGCAATTTATTGATCATTCAGTCAGTACATCACAAGTACAACAGATGCCAGTGGCCAGTTAGGGCCGAACACTAATACAATGGTTCAGAAAATTACAAATGACAACTTAGACAATAATAACCAAATACAAGAGACAGACACAACTGATCCCGACCACTATGCAGTAGGCATACTCCCGTTCGCCGGACGGGTATTCTT
>JAOTAZ010000219.1:32243488-32253702 GCA_025629785.1 Erythroxylum oxycarpum | reverse complement strand
GTCGGATATCGCACCCACTAGGACTTTGTGCCATTTTGTTTCTTGGATTTGTAATGAGGGTTATGGATTCGTAGAAATTAGTGGGTAAACCTATCCTCATGCTCTCGCAACGATGTCGTGCTGAACTTTTCTTTTACTTTTGTCTTCCGTCGTGCATTTTGGTCCTTATTCTGGAATGCTCTCTACGCTGTCATTTTGATGCCCTTCTTTGCTGGTGCTGTGTTTTTCGTTTTGTAGTGGAATGTTGCTATTGCATTTTTTTATTCTTCTGTTGGCTGCTTTCCATCTGCGTTTCTTCTTTTATTCGCATTGGTCTTCCCAGTTTTTCCTTTGATTTTTTGCTTCTTAGCTGCTGCATTTTATCTTCTTTAAGCTCCATCAATCTTATAAAAGCAATATTTAATACAAATTAGATAATTACTTTTAGCAATAAAATATATAATTTAATAATTAATAAGAAAATGCAACAATTTGACACAAAAGTGCTATGAAATTTAAAACAATGCAAGATAAGGGTGTAAAGTATATTATAATTTCTATTCATCAAATTCTTCCGCACTTAATTTTTGATCGTCCTCGATCAAAACAACACTATAATGCAAAATATGAATTTAATGTACCACCCATAGAAGAATTTAAATTAAGAAAAACTGAACAACTAATTAGAAATTTTATTTACGAAAATCATAATGTCTTTATCATCAACATAACATCTATTAAAACATCTTCAAAATTTTAATTTTAGCCTTACACTTAAGAGACATTCACACCTCATTTTAATAAAGTTAGTCCATAAGTAATGTTGGTATTTCAATTCTACATACAAAGCATCTTGGTTTGACTTGAATTAAAAAAAAAAGCTATCTCCTAACAAAATTGGCACTTTATCCTTTGTGCTTGGTTTATCTTCTCATCTTACTTATAATCTCAAACGAGTACTTAGTCCCTTGTAAGTGTTTCCCTCAGTAACCAATTTTGGTCTAAAAGGGTCCCAGGATCAATAAACTTTTTTTTTTATAGAAAACTAAAATTTCAAGGTCATGTAAAATATTTCTTCAGTAATCCAAAATAAATGAAAATCACTAAGTATACTAGCATTTTTCAAAATTGAGTAAAAGTTTGACCTTAATGTCGTGTATGTAAAATTAAAATATGACTTCCAATTGCTTGTAAACTAATTTAGTAAGATGAGGGTTAATTCTTTTAACTGTGAATCTAAAATTAAATAAAAGAGTTTTAAAACATGTTATAATAAAGAAAATAACCTATACAACTTGCTATCCATATTAATTTTTTTGGTTAAAAACTAAATGCATGCATATAAAACAAAATAATGTCAAAATCAACTATCTTAAGCAAGCAATCCAAAATTCTAAAAAAATTAATCTTTTTTTAATTTTCAATTTTCATAAAACACACACAAGTTATGTCTTTATAATTCTACCCCACCCTTAAATTTTAAATTGTCCTTAATGTAATAGCTAAATGTAGAAAAAATAATATCCAAACAAAATAAACAGATAAAATAACAAAAACATTTTGATTTGATTTGATTTTTTATGAAAATAGATAGCTGACATAAATTAATAAACTAAAGGGAAAGAAATTCAAATATGATTTTTATTGTCATGAGTTGCCTCCCAAGTAGTGCCTTTGGTTTATATCGTCGGATTGACGTCCTCACTACTGTCAGAGTTCCTCTAACAAAACTTTTTCAAACGTCATTACGTTAGCATGATCATAAAACAACTTCAACCTATATCCGTTCACCTTAAAATTTTGGTCAGTGTGTAGGCTTTTAATTTCCACCGCACTATGCTCAAAGACTTTAGTCACAACAAAGGGACCTAACCATCTAGATTGAAGTTTACTAGGGAAATAACTTTAACTTATAATTAAATAAAAGAACTTTTTTCCCAATAGTAAATGATTTCCAGGCTATCTTCATATCATATAAAGTTTTAGTCCTTTCTTTATAGATCCTAGCATTATCAAACGCCTCTAGCCTAAACTCCTCAGGTTCTTACTTTCTTTCATTCCCTACTTTTTCATAATCTAAATTGCATTGTCTCATCGCCCAATATGATTTATGTTCAATTTCTATAGGTAAGTGACATGTTTTACCATAAATTAGTCTATAAAGGGACATATCTATTTGATTTTTTTAAAGTAATTTTGTAAGCCCATAGAGCATCATCTAATCTTATGCTCCAATCCTTTCTATTTGGCTTTGCCATCTTCTCCAAGATGGTTTTGATCTCCTTGTTTGATATTTCTGCTTATCCATTTGTCTAGGTGTAACATCTCGTTACCTATGTTAAGGCTAGATTGTGATTTATGAGAAAGTATTGAGAAATTAGGAAATGCACATCATGATTTAGTTAAATATGACATGCACATTTTTGCACATGAATATGATTGTAAATGTACTCATTGACATTTTTTGGGTATAATTGATTTATAAATGCGATTAAAATGTGAATTGTGAGTTATTTGCGTTAAACTTTTATTTGGAGATCATTAGCATTATTTCGAAATTTTGGTGAATTTGAGGTACATTTAGACTAGGACAAATGCCAAGTGGTAGGATAAATTGATACAAGAAAAATTTGGATGATTAAGCCTAAAATTGAGTGACATTTGGCATAGTTAAATTAGTGACAAACGGATTAGTAATTATGTGACAAATTGATCAATTATTGTGTAACAAGTGGACTAATAATTAGGAGACATATGGATTTATTAATTGGTGACATAACGCAGCATCTTGAGTGGATTAGTGCCAACATCTTGATTAGGCAAATGTAAGACATGCCTTAGGACAAATGTTGTGCTGTAAAGTTGACACCCAGCATATTGATGGAGCAAATTCCAGCAATAATGTTTCTACTATTTCTCTCACCTTTCTCTACCGAATTTGCTCCAACTTTCTCCTCTGTAATTTACCTGAGCCAAATTACTGCACCAAAACTCGCTTTTTACCTTACACAAAATGGCCAAGAAAACCAACTGAAAGTTACCTTCATCTTGTTGTCCAAAATCAACCTGTTTTCATCATAAGTTTGTGATGAATTTTGCTTACATGCAGACTTGATTTAATCTGAAGTTTGAGCTAAATTGAAAGCCTAACAAGTAAGTGACAATATAATCTTTATGATATGTTTAGTAGTATGAGAATTATGCCTGAATTGGAATGACATATATGAGATATTGGTGAAGATGTATGCTGGAATGTTATGAACTGGAGATTTTTCATTGATTAGACTTCGATATTTTGATTATAACTTGAGATATAGATTTTTGGATGAGTTGAATCTTGATTTAGATTAAAATAGAGGCATATTTCTACAACTTTCTTGAAGAAGTCGAATGTTAATTCTATCTCTAAGCATTTCAAAATCTTGCTGGAAATAGAATTAGGAATTCTATTACAGTTTAAAAATAGTCTGAACTATTTTGGGTATAACTTTCAGTATACTGAATCAAATTGTATGATTCTAGTGTTATTAGAAACTGGAAACATAATGGAATAATTGTCTAGAAGAAAGTGTTACTGAAATACACCATTTTCTTTGGCATAATGATCATGCAAAATTATCCCAAAAGGGGGTGTTAGGATGAAAATGCTGAGGTGTGCTGGAATTTGATAACTAGAATGTTTTTACTAAACATGCTTCGGTATGTTGGCTATATTTTGATTTGTAGATTTCCAAATGAAATGATTCTTGATTTAAATTTAACTAGAGACATTTTTCTACAAATATTAAGAAGAAATAGAATTTGAATTTTGTCCTTAAAGTCTTGAAATTTCACTTGAAATTGAGTCTTGGCTTAGGCAGTAGTACTACCAGGGACAGAAATCATGTCCTGAGTATATCAAAGAAACTGAATTGATTTAGGTTGAATCAGACAATGGTGTCTTCACCAAAGTTTTAGTTCATTCTCTTAATTTTCAATTGGTACTAAGTTTGTAATTTTTGGATATCTGAGTTGAAAGATATGAGTTATACAATTAGAGGGTATGATCATGTACTAGCCAAAAGTTCAAATATACACTATCTGTGGTATTGTGAGCATAACTCATAAAATACTAAATCAAATTGGATGATCTTGGATTCATTAGAAACTTAAGACATTGGAGGACAACTTCCCAGAAGGAAGTGTTGCCTAATTTTGTCATTTATCCTATAAGATTAATTATACAAAATTGACCTGAAATCATGTGAGTAGAAAATCTGAAGTGGTCAATTAGGTTATAAAATTGATTTCACATTGTTTTCTTTTGGTCCAAATTATAAGTACAAATGAGTTTAATGAGGACTTTGATATTTGATTGATTTAATGATGAGAATTACAATAAGATACTAGGAAATGTCATTGAACATGTATTGTGCATACTTTCTATACATTGATGTGCATAAAAGAATACTTGTACATTTATGCAAAAATGTGATATTTGTGAATGTGTTTTGTATGTTATAAAGGAGCACATTGGATGCCATTCAGACATTGTTGGACCATCCAGACAATAGCTTATTGGAGCGTACTGTGAGTCAACCTAGATGAATTTCCTAGGATTAACTTGATTTGATTTGCTAATTATTGAATTATTGCAAACTGTTTTTGAATTTCAAACTTAAAGTCCGAGGAGTATATACTTTGGGACTGTAATAAAAGTGCTTTGATTTGTTTGATAATTTTGTATACAATGTGGATTCTCAACGAATATTGAATGCTGGACTTAGGTCCGAAGATTGTGAAATTCTGATTATATATTATGCTATACGAATTCTCAACGAAATTTGAATGTTGAACTTAAGTCTGATGATTATGATATTCTGACTATACTTTATCAATGATTGTGATACATGGTAAATTCTAAATTGATGCATTACATAAAATGCATGCTAAGATAAAGGCATTGTGACCGGAGAAGCTAGTATCAAGCGCTTGCTCTAGAGCTTTGCTCCGTGATATATGATTTTGCACGTAGAGCTATGCTCCGTGAATTTGTTCTGACTAAGCCCAATAGGCCAATATTTGTACATATGATAGGCACTCAGTCACAACAATAAGAAAGAATGTGAGTCTCATGCATATAGCATTATAAGACTGAATTTCATTGAATGATTTGCAAAGCTAAAATGAATGATAAAATGATATGAACTATTTGTTATACTTGGCTATATGAATCGTGTGATTATATGATATACCATGTTGTGTGAATTTCTGGAATGTACATATGATCTGAATGAATATATGTGAAATATGTTATATGTATGTGTGATCCGGTGAAATCATCAATGATGGTTCACTCATTGAGTTCGCAAAACTCATCCAAAATTACAACGTGATTTTTCAAGTACGAGACAGGAGACTTAGTTCTTTAGACAGGACTAAAGGACCTTTTTGGAATTAGTTATGGCTCAGAGGTCTATCAGCTGACATTAAAAGAGTTGTATTTTTGTATTTTTTAGTTTTTGCTAGAACCCGTATGAGATTTTGTAAATATTTGTCTAATGAAAACACTCTAAACTTTGTGAATGAATGCAATGAATGGTTTTAAAATTTGTTGACTTTTAAATGATATTAGTTGATGCCATATGTAAGTTGGATTTGTTTTTGCTCTAACATACCATTATTATAGGTTATATACATGATTGTCCTTGGATGTTTCGGTATATACTCTATGGTAGTGGGATGTTGCACAAGCTATCTGACTTTTGATCGTGAGCTCTTCAAAGAGTTGGATATATCAATTATCTCCAAATTCAAGATCGCTAATGGAGAATACATTGCTTTCAAAGGGAAGGTAACTATAGCGATTGAAAGTCTCACAGGTACAAAATTGATTAAAGATTTATTATTTGTACCTAATATTAATTAAAATTTGTTAAGTGTGGGACAACTACTTGAAGGAGGCTTCAAAGTTATCTTTGAAGGCAATCAATGCTTGATCAAAGATACAGTAGATAAAGAAATGTTTAAATTTAACATAAAAGGCATAAGCTTTTCGTTTGATCCATTACAAGAGGAGTGGGCTTCTTATTCCACATTTGCTAGTATCACCAAAACTTGGAACAAAAGATTAAGCTATTTTCACCATGCAGCAGTGTTGAACTTGCAGAGAAAAAAGCTTGCCCAAGGGCTGCCTTAACTAGAATTAGAATTACGAGGTTTCAAGTTGTCAATATGGCAAGCAAGAAAGAATTCCATTTCAAAAATAATCCCGGAGAGCAAAAAGAAGTTGCAACTCATCCACACTGATCTCACAGGACCTTAGAGAACTCCTTCACCTAAAGGGGCTAAATATTACATAATCTTTATTGATGACTTCACTCGTATGTGCTACATTTATTTTCTCATACTTAAATCTGAAGTTACTAGCATGGATATTCAAGTAATGGATTAAGAATCAAAGTGGTTGTACCATTCAAATATTAAGATATGATAATGGCAACGAGTATACTTCAAATCAATTTAATCAATTTTGTGAGGAAGCTGACATTAAGGATCAACTAATAGCCCCATACACTCCACAACAAAATGGAGTGAGTGAAAGGAAAAATAAAAGCATCTTTGAGATGGCAAGATGCTTGATGTATGAGAAAGGTTTGCTTAAGGAGTACTAGGTTGAAGTAACAAACACAATAGTGTTCTTATTAAACAGGCTTCCTATAAAGTCTGTGAATGAGAAGACTCCTTTTGAGGCATGGTATGGGTTCAAACCAAATCTGAAAATTTTAAAAATGTTTGGTTATTTGAGTTTTACTCACGTGCCACAGGTCAAGAGGGACAAACTTGATAAAAGGGCTTAACCTGACATTTTTATAGGCTACAAGAATTCCTCCAAAGCTTATAGAATTTTTTAGCCTCAATTTGGAAAATTTTCTAATTAGCAGAGATGTTGTGTTCATAGAGGATAGAAAGTGGGATGAAAATTTAGAAAATGAGGGAAAAAGCTTCACTCAATCAATTTATAGCCTAACGAAGATGATGTTGATGACCTACCTATTAAAGGAACCAGATCACTCGCAAATATCTATGCAAGATGGAATGTAGTAGTAATGGAACTAGCTAGAGTTTAAAAAGCAATGCAAGATAAAAAATGGCTTTCAACCATGAAAGAGGAGCTAAGCATGATTGAGAAAAATCGCACATGGCAGCTTGTTCAAAGGCCTCTAAATCGAAAGGTCGTTGGAGTTAAATGGGTTTACAGAACAAAACTAAATATTGATGGGTCAATAAGCAAGTACAAAGCTAGGCTCGTTGTGAAGGGATATGTACAGGTCTTTGGTGTATATTTTTTAGACTTTTATTCCAGTGGCTAGGCTTGATACTATCAGATTGCTTCCTGCAGTGGCTTCGAAAGTATTCCCAGTTAAATGTAAAATATGCCTTTTTAAATTGGTTCTTGATATAAGAGATATTTATAGAGCAACCTAGTGGTTTTGTTGTGTATGGCAAAGAAGACAAAGTCTATCTGCTAAAGAAAGCTTTATATGGTCTTAAATAGGCTCCAAGATCCTAGTATAGCCAAATTGATGATCATTTAAAAAGCTTAGGCTTCAATAAAAGTTTAAGGGAGGTAACCTTGTATGTAAGAAGTGAAAACACTAACATTATCATTGTTTCTGTTTACGTTCGATGATCTTTTAATTAGAGGAAACAATCAAGAGCTCATTGATGAATTCAAGTCTGAAATGCTCAAGGAATTTGAGTTGATAGATTTGGGATTGATGACCAATTTTCTGGGTCTAGAAGTAAGACAATTGAGAAATGAGATTTTCATCAGTCAAAGAAAATATGCCAAGGAAATTTTGAAGAAATATCATATAAAGAGTTGGAAGGCTACATAAAATCCTGTGCAAGCAAATGTGAAGTTTTGCAGAGATGATGGATCTACCAAAGTGGATGAGAATCTCTACAGAAACTTGATTGGTTGTCTCATGTACCTCATAGCTTCTAGGCCTAATATAATGTAAGTTGTAAGTCTTCTCTCTATATTCATACACTATGCAAGTGAAGAACACATGCAGGCTACTAAAAGACTTCTCATATATGTTAAAGGAACTATTGATTATGGAATCAGGTATGTTAAAAGTGATCAGTTTCAGTTAGTTGGTTTTTCTGACAGTGATTGGGCAGGATCATTTGATGATATGAAGAGCATAATTGGATTCTATTTTATCTATGGTTCGGGTGTGGTTACTTGGTGCTCAAAGAAGAAAGAAACTATTGCTCAAAGTGCTGCAGAAGTTGAATTCATTGCTTCAACTGCTACAGTAAATTAAGCCATTTGGTTGAGGAAAATACTTTAAGATCTGAGTTTGAAGCAACAAGAATCAACACAAATCTTTGTTGATAATTAGGCTACCATTTCAATCTCCTAAAATCATGCGTTTTATAGCAAGAAAAAACATTTTAAGATCAAAATTTTCTTTCTTAGAGAGATTTAGAAAGGAGAAGTTTCATTGATTTACACAGATCAAAAGATCAAATTACTGATGTATTCACCAAAGCCTTGTCCATAATCAATTTTGAAGAACTGAAGATAAAAATGGGAGTTAGTGACTTCAAAGGCAACGAGGAGTGTGAGAATCGTGCCTTAAAAAGCTATTGAACAAGTCAAACGTTGACAATTATATTTGAGAAACGTGTCCAGTTTGAAGATCAAGTCTTAGAATAGTTATTGCTATTTTTTAGTTAATTATTGTTGTCTTTTAGGAGCCATACTGTGTTGTGGGTCTTAATATTTTGCTTATTTTTACTTATCTTTTCCTTGTTTCTCCCAAATTTCTTGTATTTAAGTAAGCTCAACTGATGAAATAAAATATATGTTTTCTGTCAATTCTCCTTTAACATTTGTTCTTTTTTATTTCCTTCAAATAGTTTATTATAGTCTAACTATTGGATGACTTTACTTGGTTACTAGCCTTTCAAGATTGCCTCCATCCTTGATAGGGTTATGAATTAGAGCACATTGCTCTTTAACATGAGAGGGTTTTCCGTTGACAATATTGTATATAACATTGGATATGTGTTCTTGAAGAGGCAATAAATGAAACTTATGATTATAAATAGAAGGAGCCCCAAATGATTAACAAAGAATCATAATAACAAACTTGATATTCTAACTTTCTCTAATCAACCAAACAAATAGCTATTTCTTTAAAAGATAGCTTTTTGTACTAATTAAAAGGAAAAGCTTTGAATTGAATGCTTCATGAGTAAACAAAGTTTGCAAAATCTAGGAAAGTTGTAGTAATAATCTATAGGACGTGTTGAAAAGCATATAGGAACTAGTAATATAAGTAGACCTATATATCATTTGTAGGCATGAAGTGGCCAATAAATACTTAAATATTTAACCAAAGCCTTCAAAAATCTAACAACTAAGTTAGATAATGTGATAACTTGAAGTTTAGTTGTTAAAAAGGTAAAAAATATATAATAAAAAACTTATCAGCAAACTAAGATTATAATGGTACTTAATTACTTACTTCCATAACTTTACTTTCACTTGTACTCTAGGAGCTAGAGATCTTCAACAAACTCAATAATTTTATAGACATATTCAACTTTTCTTTTGTTGGCAAACAATGATGATAGAGTTGAGTAATTATTTGGGTTGAATCGAGATTGAGACTATTCGAGTATGACATAAAGCTCCTTAAGATAGCCTAATTCTGGCCTAAAACCTACTTAGGTCCAACTTATGGCATCTAAGTTTGAGTTCGGCCAAATTTTGAGTAGTTGGAAGCCTGTCTGAATTTTGACCCGCCTTGATCCAGCTTAACCCATAGACCTCTCTCCATCATCATCATTAACTTCCCTCCATCATCATCATTCACCCTTTCTATTTCCAAATTCATCATTCTCTACTTAGTTCAATCTAAACTCTAATCATAATCCTAATCCCAATCTAGAATAATTTAGTTTTATTTTGGAATATAAAAGTTTCAGATATCTACTCTCAAACAATAGTTAGAAAAAGCAACAATATAGGAATTTTCTAGAAAAAAAACTAATCACAATAAAGATTAACTACTAAGAGGCTTAAGAGAAGAACAAACATGAGATTTGAGAAAAATCTCAGAGAGAAGAAGAAAAGAAGAAGAAGAAGCAAATTGAAGAAGTTTGATGGAAGCACACTTGAGTGAAATCTTATATAAGAGAAGAAGAAGGGAAGACATCTAGATTAAATGGTTATA
>JAOTAZ010000219.1:32157187-32172266 GCA_025629785.1 Erythroxylum oxycarpum | reverse complement strand
TCAACATAAATTGAACACAACTTGAGCATTTTATTTTAAAATTGGATTGAAATCACATATAAATGTATAGGAAAATAATAGAAAATTCAATCCTATCAGTCATGCTCCTGATGGGTGGTTGTTATGGACAGCCAACCTCGCAGGATCTTTTACCACACAATCAGCACATGCAATTGGTCGGGAAAGGACAGCAGCGATTTCCTGGGCGGATTTAGTGTGGCAGCAGGTCCTATCTCCTAAAACGGCGTTTTTTGTGTGGTTAGCCATGCTGAACCGGTTGCAAACGAAAGACCGTTAGTTTGGTACTTTTGACCCTATTTGTGTTCTTTACAGATTAGTTAATGAGAGTAGAGATCATTTGTTTTTTGAATGTGTCTACTCGAAATCGGTTTGGAGTAGGATTATGATTCTGTTAGGGAGAATTCCCTCATCTTATCAGTGGAGTGAGGTGGTGGCAGTAATTATGCAAGAATCTAGTCGAGGTCGGATAGATGGCCTTTTGTTTAAGACCGCGTTTCATATGGTGATATATAATCTTTGGAAGGAGAGGAACCGTCGGCTGTATAAATAGGAAGAACGCCATAAGTATGAGTTAGCGGACTGCATTGTTAACTTGGTTTGGGAGGTTCTGTTGGCCCATGGCAAGCATGTATGTGTAAGCTTAGTCGCTGGCATATTTAGCAGATGTGAGCTTCCAAGCTGCGAGGGTTTTTATGGTTGTACCTCTTTCTTTTCCAATTGTATGATTGTACAGTGTAGTGTTTAGCTTTTGTTAATATAATTTCACTTTAAAATTAAAAAAAAGAACCAGATGTACTACAACAACCATTACCTGGTCTTGATGCTTCTAGTACACAACAGTCATTTCCACAAACTAAGTCTTAGGCAAATCTTGAACCTTCGCTTTGACTACTTCTTCATTGTACCACAAAGGAATTCCTAGAGTTACCTATGAATCCGTATATTAAAGTCTACTCCTAAATACTCAACGTGTAACCTTTTGAGTTTTTATCTTGTCCAACGAAAATAAATTTCTTATTTCGATCATCAAGTTTTGATCTTTCTTACTCCAGAAAATGCACATGCATAATAAAGCTAAACACTCTTCAAATGTGATGTAAAAGGATTTACTCCACTCTGTACTTCTTACAAAGTGACATAATTCAACCTCTTTATAAGACTATGATTTGAAAGATAAACTACACATGCAACCATTACATTCCCGAACTCCTTAGGTGTCATATTGCTTTCAACATAGTTCTCGCTATATTTAGAATTGTATGATTATTTCTTAACACTACTTTATTTTGTTTAGGAGAACTAGAAACTATAAGAGGACAATGAATCCCATGCACTGTACAAAAAATTTAAAATTTATTTTAAGTAAATTCTCCTATTCTTAAAGCTTTAACTTCAAAACTACTTTCTTTTTCAATCAAAGTTTTGAACTTTTCAAACACAATAAAAGCTTCAAACTTGTACTTCAAAATTTTTTACCCAAACTTCTATTATAATATTTAATAAAGAGAATAAAGTAAGAGATTTTACTAAAATATGGAGAATCTGTGGTACCAAAAACATATGAATGAATAGGCTTAGTAACTTTTGAAATTAATTAGTTTGAGAACCTTTTCCTCAAATGCTTTCCAAACAAGTATTCCTAACATAATTATTCAAGATGATCTATACCTGAAATACCTCTCAGCATCTTCTTCTCTCCCAAAGATTTTAGTCTTTAGTCTTTAATCTTCTGAAAGATGATTTACACCAATCTTTAAACACATGGCTTTTACAGTATGCAAGTTCATAAAAACATCATGATACTACTAGTTGTAGTCACCTTGGCAATAAGTTAAATAAATCAGATAGAAAAATGGGACTGAATGTAAAGAAAAGAATCCTTGAACCACTGTAGTTCCCTTTGCATTTGCAGAGCTGCTCCATTTATCCTATTTGATGGCTCCAACTTACTTGCTAAATGCAATATATTGTCCCAAAACTTGTCTGCATAGGACATGACATAATGCTTTTGCAAGCTCATTTGTTATACCAGGTTATACACTTGTTCTTTCTGGTATAGAACTGCCAAATGAAATATTTCACAGCACCAAACCGAATTAGGAAACACCTTGATGATCTCTGAAACAATCTCGCAAATTCCAATTCTCGCTGTTGTCACAATTGGAGTTGCAAACAACCTTTCTTTCATCAAGTTTTTGTATTTCATAATTTCTGCACACAACAATTTAGTTAGTTCAAGGGCTTGCTTATGCATCAGCATTGTCTCGTGTATATGTTACAAATATCCAATTTTTCTTCGCTGTTCCAGGTGACATCCTAGGTTTGGTGCAGGATTATCAATATCTTCACGTCGACGGGCTCTACTTTCTTGAAGGAAGTTCCTATCATAAGAACAAGTCACCGTAGACCTCTTAAATCAATCGAATATCAGATCGATTGTATCAAGATTGTGAGACCAACATTTGTACGACAGTCGTTAGGAGTGTCCCGACTTCCACTTAAGAAAGCGCGAGGCTTTAAAGCCAATCTATGTAACATAGTAAATCCTTGACCGTCTCATTGAACTGCTAAGCTGGGAAAACGTTTTAGCAGATGAATAGCCAAGCCTGCTGGTGAATGCTTCACCTGCAATCAACTATAAAAAGAAACTAACTTATTACAACATAAATTAATGTAATAGTGAAAAATAGGGATTGTTCATACGAGGAATTCAGATGATAGTAGTTACACAATAAAGGGGGGTTTAAATTTATTTACACAATAAATGGGGGATTTAAATTATAAATTAAACATAATTTAATTGGAATACGAAATTGAAAAATAACTATTAGGAAAACAATAAGAATTTAACAATCAGTAGAAATAAATCTTAATTTTCGGTCTGTTTCATTATTGAACTTGCATTGATTATCGACATTAAAAATAATTAATTTATCATTTAAGCATTCGTCATGGTAAATTTCTTTACCTATTTTCTCTTATGTTTAGTTAATCGAAACATGTATTCGAATTAACCCTTATTAATCAATAACCTAGATAATATCTCAAATTTAATTAATTAATAGCTTTACGAATCAAGAAAATCAATGAACTAGACAACATAGATACGATATATATTTAGCCTAAACAATTATTTTTCCTAAAATCATGTCCCTAACGTAGCAGAAAAAATCCTAGTCGATACTTTTGATTAAAAGAATTGAACGTCAACCTATTTAATATAGCAATTGATTGAATAAAATTACAAACTAGTTGTGCATCTAATTATAAAATCAAACTCAAATAATAACCCAAAAAATATTTAATATTTGACTAATAAATCGGTTCAAATAAAGAACAAAAGTCTCACAACATTCAGAGTTCAATAATATGATTCCTTAAACCAAGAAATAAGAGTTTAGTTACCCAACATCACAATTTTTCCTAGCTATTTGGAACTGTCCACATTTGGGATGTTTTTGATTTTCTTCTTTGTTTCCTATCCAGTCGTCATCCTTGTTGCTTGATTTTTCTTCTCTTCTACTGGACGTTGTTCTTCTCAATGGACGTGGTCTTCTCTTTTTTTGTTTCTTTAGTCTCCACTATTCTCCTTACACTAGCTTTATTATCTTCTTTTTCACTATTGTAGCTTTGATGTGACAAATAAACCTTTGTTTCCACCTCACTGTTCACCATAAAAAAACCCTTAGCTGTGCGTTTTAAGCAAAATGCATGGTTTGTGTTTTATCTCCCATAAGTTAGCATTTGGGTGCTTCTCATGTTGCTGGTGTTTTTATCTTGCTTCGCTGTCGTATTGGTCATTGTTAAAAACCTACTTGTTTTCGAACGTCTCATGAACCTCATAGTGTTTAACTCTAGCACTCTTGCAAGAATATTACGAAAACAATATGAATGGAAAAATAAGAACAAGAAAGAGATATAGCCAAAAGCCAACCTTTATTACTTCCCTCAAAGTACACAAATGAATGCTCTCTTACATCTTAGTATCTCCCACTCTCATTATATATGTTGAAATATAAAGTGGGAGTTTGTCCCATATTGAAATATTATACGACCTTCAACATGTACATAAGCCTAGTGAGTTACTCCTTCCATCACTAATTGGTTTTAGGATGAAAACTCATTTGAGCTTATATGTGCTCAGTTTATTTGGGTGAACTCAGTCGAATGATGAGAAAAATGGTGCGGCCAAATCTATCGAAGGAGAAACTTCAAAAAGGAAACGAAAATTTATACCTACTTGTCACTTTTGTGGGGTAAACGGACACCTAAGGCCAAATTGTTACAAGTTGTTATAAATGATAATTCAGAGGACTCAAAACCAAAAGTCTAGCCATTCTACCATGAATTTCCAGCAGTAACCAATGTTGCCAAAGCATATTTGGGTTAGAAAGGGTGAAAGAAGCTACTTAACAGATTATCAGAGTCGTATGGATGGCCACCTTACTTTTGGAGATGGAAATAAGGCCACAGTTATTAGAAGATGGATCCTTTGCGTGGATAGACAATCACACTTCAAAAATGTGCTTCATGTGGATGGTCTAAAAACCAACTTGGTAGTTGAAAAAAATCTTCAAAACCAACCTCATGAACCAACTCAAAGATGCAAAGAAGCAATAACTAAAAATTACCCAGATCTGTAGTTAGTTGTTGCTATTGAAGAAACTGCTTAGACAGAGGATAAGTCAAATTACTTCAAAAAAAGAAATCAACCTGATAGTTGATCGCAGAGATAATGTGACGAGGAGTAAGACCAGGTTTGCATTTTTTCGAGGGCACAGTGATTGTATGCTTTACATTTTTTAAATATATTGGTGTTGTTTTAAAAAAAGAGGTTCGAAGTAGTTAATATCTAGACTCTCTGAGTTTTTATTTGTAGGTTTTCTAAGGTTCAATTGATTGGTGTGTGTTTATATTTTTCTTTATTTGTTGAATAGTATATTTTGTAACATCCCGTTACTCATGTTAGGGCTAGAATAGTAAATTATGAGGAATTTCTATGAAATTAGGAAAATGCACCTCATGAATAAGTTATTTGTGACATGTAAATTTTTGTACATTCATATGATTGTACATGCATTCATTGACACTTTCGAGTACAATTGAGTTATTAAATGTGATTAAATTGTGTTTTGGTCATTGTGGTGTATTTCGGGTATTTTGAAAATTTTAGTGAATTTTGTGAAAAAAAATCATGATTTATGGACTAATGAAAGACTAACACATGGCAATAATAGGTAGATAACAAATGGTTAATTAGTTGTGACAAATGGCTTGAAAGTGTGAAGACACGTGAATGACATGCAAAGTATACACGAATATGATGTTCGAGTTAGGAATAATGCACTGTAAATGTTCTTCTCTGTGAAGAAACAATTAGCATCCGAATAACAATTGTGAGACTCTCAATGTTTTTGATTTATTCTCATTGCTGGAATTCATGGCCGAATCAAGTAAGTTGTATTTACGTTTGTTTTTGGATGTTGCAAAGGATGTTTTGATGGTTGAAAACGAGTTCTTGCATGAACTGAAAAAGTGGAATAGTTTTGGTGTTAATGCAGAGTTGTTAAAAAAATGTGCTGAAAACCTTATTGTTAAACTGTGATTTTGATGATGACTAGTGTTAGAAATGAATACATGCATGAAAAGGTAAAGCCGTAAAGTTTTGGTGAATGCATATGCTAAATGGCTTAGATGAGGAGTTGAATTTGTGAATGTTGGAAAAATGCAAAAGATTGGAATTTGCATGTATGAGAATCGGATTTTGTTGTTTAAGTATGAGTCTGAACTTGTGAATTGTATGTGTATTGATGAGCTAAAAATTAAAGATCTGTTTTAGGTATAGAAATGCATAATAGACGTTGTAGGAATGTGAAATCTGGAATAAAATCTGGAAAGTTGGGAAGACGAGTCTTCTGTGAAAGTTCGCCAGGCCAACACTCTTTGGGTCGCCGCGGCCAATTCTTTTTAGTTCGCCGCGGCCAACCTTTGAAAATTTTTTTCCAGAAATGAAAATTCCTGAGAAATTTTCATTTCTGGAAAAGTTCACTACGGCCAACTTCCTTGGCTCGCCGCAACGAAGTCTTGTCCTGTACAGCTCGAACATGCTTCGGTATTTTGACTATATCTTGCTCTATAGTTATCCAAATGGGATGCGTTTTGATTTTGAGTAAACTAGAGACATAGGGATACAACTTATCTAAAAATCAAGTTTTAATTTTGTTTCTAAGCATTTCATCTGGCTTGAAATTGAGTCTTGGCTGAGGCTGTAGTTCTACCCGAGACAGTAATCATATCCTCTTGTTATTGAATAAACTATACTGATAGAGGCCAAATTGGACAAAGGCGTCTTCATAAAGGTTGTATTTCATTCTCTTAGCTTTCAATTGGTACTAAATTTGTAATTTTTGGATATCTGAGTTGAAAGATATGAGTTGTACAATTAGAGGGTATGATCATGTACTAGCCAAAAATTCAAATATACACATTCTATGGCATTATGAGTATAACTCATAAAATACTAAATCAAATTGGATGATCTTAGGGTCATTAGAAACTTAGGACATTGGAGAACAATTTTTCCGAAGGAACTGTTACCTAATTTTTTCATTTACTTTATCAGATTCATTATGCAAAATTAAGCCGAAATCATGTGGTTAGAAAATCTAAAGTGGTCAATTAGGTTATGAAATTATTTTCACATTGTTTTATTTTGGTTCAAATTATAAGTGCAAATGAGATTAATGAGGACTTTGATATCTAAATGATTTGATAAGAAACCCGAAATTATCATTGGACATGCATTATGTATATTTTATATAAGTACATGTGCATAAAGGAATATTTACATTAGTGCAAAAATGTAAAATATTGTAAATGTGTTGCGTATGTTTTAGAGGGGCACATCGGACGCCAGTCGGACCATCCAGGCAATAGCTTCTTGGAGTGTACTGTGAGTCAGCCTAAATGAACTTCCTAAGATTGATTTAATTTAATTTTTTAAGCTTCCAATTATTGAACTGTTGCGATTATTTCTGAATTCTTGACTTAAAGTCCGAGGAGTACATATTTGGGACCGTATTGGAAGTGTTCTGATTTGTTTGATAATTCTGGTTGTATTATGTTATGCGAATTCTCGTCGAAAATTAATGTTAGACTTAGGTCCAATGATTATGAAATTTTAAATGTTTTTTATACATGATTGCAATAAGTGGTAAATTATGAATTGATGCATCTCATAAAATGCATACTCAGATAAAAACGTTGTGACTGGAGTGGCCAGTATCAAGTTCTTGCACGTAGAGTTCAGTTGAGAGCATTGAATGTTGAATTAAATCTGGAACAAAATGATACATTGATAGCCACATTGAAGTTGAGACTTGTGTTACTTGAAAGAATTAAAGAGACTCAGAGCAGAGATCTAGACTTAATGAAGATAATTGAGAAGTTGAAAGTGAAGTTGGATTCTGAATTTGAAGTTAGAGATGATACATTATGGTTAGGGAAAAGATTATGCCCGATGTCGATAATTTGAGAAAATAGATTTTGGAGGAAGCCCATGTAGCAGCTTATGTTATGCATCCTGGTACCACAAAGATGTATAATACGTTGAAACAACATTACTAATGGCTAGGAATGAAAAATCATGTAGCAGAGTTCGTTTCTAAATGTATAACTTGCCAACAGGTTAAGACCGAGCATCAGGCTCATGTTGGAAAATTACATTCGTTACCTATTCCGGAGCGAAAATGGGAACAAATAACGATGGATTTTGTTATGGGTTTGCCTAGGACTCCGAGGTAATACGATGCCATTTGGGTCATTATTGATAGACTGACCAAATCGGCTCAATTCTTACCAGTAAGGGAGATTTATTCATTAGATTTGTTGGTTTGGTGATATGTAAATGAAGTTGTGAGATTACATGGGGTTCTAACGTACATTGTGTTGGACAAGGTCCTTAATTTGCCTCGAGATTTTGGGGTAGCCTACAAGTAGCTTTAGGTACAAAACTGAATTTCAGTACTGCATTTCATCCTCAGACAGATGATCAGAGTGAGAGAACGATTAAGACTATTGAGGATATACTCAGAGCTTATGTTCTGGAGTTTCAAGGAGCATGTGATCAGCATATGGCTTTAATTGAATTTGCTTACAATAATCAGTATCATAGTAATATCAATATGGCTCCTTACAAGGCATTGTATGGCAGGAAGTGTCGTTCGCCTCTATATTGGGATGACGAGGGTCTAAGAATTGTCAAAGGCCCAGAGATGATTCAGGATACCGTTGATAAGGTAAAATTGATCCGTAGCAAAATTAAAGTGGCACAAGATAGACAAAAAAGCTATATGGATCAATTCAGATTAGATATAGAGTATCAGGTTAGTGATAGAGTATTTTTTAGAGTATCATCATAGCGAGGTGTATTGAGATTTGGCAAGCAGAGTAAATTAAGTCCGAGGTATATTGATCCTGATAACTTGCATTTTGTCATGTTAATTCTGTTAGAATTTTATGGGCCACGTGTATACATATATGTACATAGATTTCTATCTCGATTATAGGCCTAATAAAATGTGATCTAACTTGAGCAAATTAATTGGGCCTACAGAAATATTATTAGTATGGGCCTGATGTGTAGAAGCCCGTTACGAGTCATTGTGGTTAATGGGCCCACAATGGCCCGTAAGTCAAAATTGACTATAAATAGGGTTGTAGTCCCCAAATCAGATTCACTCTTGACATTTTCTCTGAAAAAGAACTTGTTAGTTTTCTCTGTTCTATAAGGAGAATTCATTCGGTATCTGAATCTTGGCTTGGAAGAACACATCCATCAAATTTTGTTGTTTACGCTTCCGCTGTGCAATGGATCAAGGTTAGTGTTCTTATTTATATGTATATCATTGATTATTCGATCTATGTGTGATTCTGGTTGATTAAATGTTTAGAAATCTGAATAATAAGTATAAGGCTTGATTTCTTACAAATGGTATCAGAGCACTTTACGTAGATTGTTTAAACATAATATGCTGATTCATTTAATTCGTTCAGTATGTTTATGTGAATTACCGATGCATCATTTGAGATTTTAGTGTAAATTAATTTTTAATTTATCAGGAACACTTTAATCTGAATGATTAAATCGTTTGTTTTGGGTTATTGTTTATTATTTTCTTCATTATAATCGACTGAGATCGAAATTTTTGGGTAAATTTTTTTTGATCTCTTAATTATCTTAGTCTGCGATTATCGAAGAAACAAACAAACACTGTTGTTATCGTCGAAAAAATGGTTTCATTCAGTTTAGAAACATTCGTTATTTTTTGTGTTTGTGTTTTTGCCTCAAAATCACTGAAACATAAAAAAAGGACCCGTTTTTATTCGGGTCCTCGGGTCTATAACCCATCAAAGGTCAGGGAAGACCGTTCTGTGTCAAGTGTCACAGAACGTTTGCACCGTTTCAAGCGTCAGTTTCTCTGCCGTGTGTGCACGTGCTAGAGAAACTAACCAAGGAAGTTTTTCTGCCGCGTGCCCGACGATTGCGTTTTCTATTCAAGTATCAGTGGATATATATATATTTGTGGTTTATGAGAATCCAAACTGCACTCACAATTGCGTTGTCTTTCTTAGAGTCAGTGAATATATATATATGTTTTTGTGGTTTGTGGGAATCGAACCCACAACCAAAATGAATCAAGAGCCTTGTCCTGAACCGGCAAAGCTAGCCATGGAAACTAGTACTTAGCTCAGAATATATATATTATGTTTGAAATAAGTCATTTGGACTTGCTTTAGCAGTAGCATTATGTTTCTTGTATATAAAACCTAAAGATATTGTGTTTGCCGAGGAGTGTGTTAACATTCCCACTACAGTACCAATTGAAAGTGATGGGTTAATCATACCTGACACTATTCAAATTGAAAATCAGGATAATGTTGAAAACACAATTTTACCTATCGTCCCTCCTACTGTTCATCAGGAAACATTGCCTGTTCAAGGCAATGAAAATCAACAACCTCAATTAAAAGTGCCTATTAGGAGATCCATTAGAGAATGGAGAAGTGCAATATCAGATGACTATATTGTATATCTCAATGAACATGAATTTGGCATTGGGGTGGAGGATGATCCGACATTTGTAAGTCAAACCAAATTATGTTCAAACTCAAATAAGTGGATTGAAGCCATGAAGGAGGAGATGAAGTCAATGGCAGACAATGGCGTTTGGGATCTTGCCGAGTTACCTAAATTAAGGAGTGAAACCTATTGGTTGCAAATGGATATTTAAAACCAAAAGAGACTCGCATGGTAACATTGACAGATATAAGGGACGTTTAGTCGCCAAAGGCTTCACTCAGAAAGAAGGCATTGATTATAAAGAGACCTTTTCTCCAGTTTCAACAAAGGACTCTTTTAGAATCATTATGGCACTTGTAGCTCATTGTGATCTTGAGCTATATCAAATGGACGTAAAGACAACATTTCTCAATAGAGACATTGATGAAACAATATATATGGTGCAACCAGAGAACTTTGAATTCAATGATTCAAAGCAACTTGTTTGCAAACTTAAGAAGTCCATTTATGGTTTAAAGTAGGCATCCCGCCAATGGTACCGAAAATTTGATCACGTGATAACCTCGTTTGGTTTCAAGGAAAACATCGTTGATCAGTGCATATACATCAAGTTCAGTGGGAGAAAATTTATTATCCTGGTGCTATATGTAGATGATATTCTACTATCAAGCAGTGATATAGGTTTATTGCATGAAACCAAGAAATTTCTGTCAAAGAATTTTGAAATGAAAGATCTTAGTGATGCATCTTTTGTCTTGGGTATACAGATCCATTGAGATCGTAAAGAAGGTATACTTGGTCTATCTCAAAAGTCCTATATTAATAAGGTACTAAGTCGATATGGCATGCAGAATTGTGCATTGGGAGACACTCCTGTTTCAAAAGGTGATAAATTTAGTTTGCTCCAATGTCCTAAATTGGACACACAGAAAGCTGAGATGGATAAAATCCCTTATACTTCGGTTGTAGGGAGTCTCATGTATGCACAAGTATGTACGCGTCTAGATATAGCATTCATAACAGAAATGTTGGGTAGATATTTGAGTAACCCGGGAATGGATCACTGGAAAGCAGCAAAATAGGTTATGAGGTATTTACAGAGAACAAAGGACTATATGCTCCCATACAAAAGGTCAGAGCGATTAGAAATCATTGGATATACCAACTTTGATCATGTTGGATGCTTAGATAGCAGAAGATCCACCTCAGGTTATGTTTTCATGATGGGTGGAGGAGTTGTTTCATGGAAAAGTGAAAAACATAAACTTGTAACTTCTTCTACTATGGAGGCAGAATATATTGCTTGCTATGAAGAATCATGTCATCGAATATGGTTGCGAAACTTTATCATTAGGCTGCAAATGGTTGATGATATAAAAAGACCACTAAAGATTTATTGTGATAATCAAGCTGTTGTACTGTATTCAAATAACAGCCGGAGTTCATTGAAATCAAAGCACATCGACATAAAGTATTTGGCTGTGAAAGAAAGGGTTCAGAATCTTCAAGTGTCTATAGAACATATTGGTACAAACTCTAATATCACAGACCCACTCACTAAAGGGTTGCCACCTTTAGTGTTTCATGTACATGTGGCCAATATGGGTGTAGTAGGTCTGTCAGACATGTCACTTTAGTGGGAGTTAATCTTTTACTTCTATGTATGCTCTTTGACATCTAAATTTTATGTTTTAAGGTTTAAGTTTCTAAGGTCTAAAATTATCTTTTTGTACAGACTCTGGTTTACGAAATCTAAGGAATTTCATGTTTATCTGAAAATTCTGAACATATAGAATGTGCTTTCTATTGCGGTATTGCATAACGTTAGAAAGTGTTTTTTGAGACTCTGTGAGTCACAAATTTTGGACCAGTTTGAAATAGTCATGATTATGATCACATCACATGTAATTTTCATGCTATGCATCCATACTTGATCTATGTCATTGATTCTGCTGGTATTGTGACAATTGTTCGGTTTAGTCACACAATTAGATGACAAAAGCCGCTTTGATCCTACACTAGTAAAATTGATGGACCAGATTGTTTTGATATATTTCTGGAATGAGATAGCAAGTTTGCGCGCATTAAGTTTTCTTCTATGTACATTATCCGAAAACACACGTAGCCCAAGTGGGAAATTGTTAGAATTTTATTTGCCATGTGTATAAATATATGTACGCAGATTTCTATCTCGGTTATAGGCCTACTAAAATGTGATTTAACTTTAGTAAAATCATTAGGCCTACAGAAATATTAATTAATTATTAGTATGAGCCTGATGTATAGAAGCCCATTACGAGTCATTGTAGTTAATGGGCCCACAATGGCCCGTAAGTCAAAATTAATTATAAATAGGGTTGTGGTCCAAGTCAGATCATCTCTTGACATTTTCTCTAAAAAGATTATTGTTAGTTTTTCCTGTTCCATAAGGAGAATTCATTCTGTATTTGGATCTTGACTTAGAAGAATACATCCATTAAGTTTTGCTGTTTACACTTCCGCTGTGCAATGGATCAAGGTTAGTGTTTTTATTTGTATATATATCATTGTTAATTCGATCTACGTATAATTCTGATTGATTAAATGTTTAGAAATCTGATTGTAATAATCATAAGACTGAATTTCTATCATCTCTCTTTAAAGCTATAATTTAATTTCAAAGAGAATCTAAGATACAGCCAAGACAAGTCGTGGGATTGTAGAATATGAAAATTAGAAAGGTCAAATTGAATGTCGGAAACCGGTCACCTAGTTCCAATTATTTTAGCCTGGTTTTGCTAATCTCTGCCACTTTATAGTTTAATAGCAATTCCAACGTCACGGACTTATTATTCCGTTCATACCTGAAATTTAATAATAAAAAACCAATAGTTCTCACCTTCTATTTATAACGAGACACGTCTAATCATTCTCTACTCAACTAAATCCTCTTCTTAGTTTCCAACTGAAACAATAATGAATAGGATTGTTGAAGCATCTGCTGGGAATTGCTTGGTGAATACTACTAGTGATTACGAGTTACATGACTTCATTGACGAAGCCAACTTCGATCATTTCATCGATTTAATTCGAGGTGGAAATGAAGACCAATTCAGTGGTTTCGATTGTGACCTTCTCGATGGCTTGTTGGTGGAAAACGAGTTTGGTCAGACCCCAGAAGATGCATTTGGTTTTAACGCATCTAGTACTATGATGTCTGATGCAAATCCTGCCACAGTGACATTGCCAAGTTTCCCTAAGGACATGAAAGGAGGAGAAGAAGAAGATGGTGGGGAAGAAGAAAATGATGGTGAAGAAGAATCTTCAGGAACAACGAATGGGACTACGACAACAACACCGCGTAGTAAATCAAAACCTGATCGATCAAGAGCTTTGATTTCGGAGCGAAGTAGAAGGGGTCGGATGAAGGAGAAACTTTACGCCTTACGGTCACTTGTTCCCAATATAACTAAGGTATATTCTAAGGCTAATTTGGACGTTAAATAACGTTTAGCTTCGTTAATGATTACTACCTTTCTTAACATTTCACTAGTTTGTTGACATTGTGGACTAAAGCAATCAACACTAACTATAGCATCTTTCCCGTGAAATCCTGCAGATGGACAAGGCCTCCATAATCGGAGACGCAGTGTTTTACGTACAAGATCTCCAACGTCAGGCAAAGAAACTTAAGAGTGAGATTAGCCGTCTCGAAGCATCCTTAGCTGATTCAGAAAGATACAGACGAACAACAACTACAAACAAAATTCTAACTGGAAGCAACGGCTACCAAGTGTACAAAAAGATCATTCAGGTTTATATTATTACACTCAAGGCGGCCCTTAATTTCCATGCTTATAATTTGACAACGTGTCTTACCAGAACGTATAAGATATGAACTAGTCCTGAACATTACTATTGGCCTGGCTAATTTGAATGGAGGAGCTAGAAGTCTCCAATCCTACTAGAATTCAAATGCTAGTAGACCCTTTAAACTGTTCGGCATATCAAAACGGAAATTAAGAGCACTAATTGGAGAAGACCAGTTTTACTGAACAGTTTTGAAATGTTGTCTTAATTTTTACAGATGGAGGTGTTTCAACTGGAAGAAAGAGTGTTTTATGTGAGATTGGTATGCAACAAGGGAGAAGGAGTTACAATCTCGCTTTGTTGTGCTCTAGAGTCCCTGACAAACTTCGACTTACAAAGCTCTACCTTGGCCACGGCTTCTGACAGATTTGTGTTTACATTTACTCTAAACGTGAGCTTCACTTGTCTTTGTTTTAAAGCATCTCTTCCTTTGAAAATTCTGTTGACTGTTGGTTTATTCTTTCATTAACAGGCACAAGAAAGTGAGGTGGCTATGAGTTTGCCAAATCTCAAGCTATGGATCACCGGGGCTCTCCTGAACCATGGATTCGAAATTTTAAGCTTTTTGTCTGCCTAGCCTAGCTATTGTCCACATCACCTGGAGCCCGAACCCGCTCCTTCGTTTAATTAATTTGAAGAATTACACCAAAGACCTAAAAGACAAGTTATTAATGTCAACCGACCTTGTCTTGCAACCTAATCTACCAGGATAATCAAATTCTGACTTAATTTCGCGTGTCATTGAATTCTGCGCGTGAATCCTGGAGGAGCTTATGATGTATGTCTGATGAATTAATTTGTGTTGTTCCGGAAGTCTTGTTTTCACGCGTCGGTCATCTCCCGTATTTTCGGATGGATCGACCCACGACATCAATTAAGTTCTTTTTTAACATTTCATTATTAATTAAATAAAATTTATTTGATTATATAATATTATTTATTGATACCAATTATGCTAGTTATAATTTGATTAATTAATATTTTACTATTAAGAGTACTTTAAAATTTTAACTTTCTAAAATGAAATTATTGAATAATGCTATTTTTAATCTTTAATTTGCTCACGAAAACTAAAAATAAAAATTCATACTAAAAATTCATTTTTAATCAAAATTTCTTTTTATTAAA
>JAOTAZ010000219.1:32056978-32074509 GCA_025629785.1 Erythroxylum oxycarpum | reverse complement strand
TGTAAACAGTAAACTAGTAAAGTATACAGTACAACTGTATAATATATCAATATGAACTATTTTGCAATTTTTAAAAAGTTTAGGGACTATTTTATAAATTTAAAAAATATCTCGAAACGGTACCGGGTACCGACCGGTACCGATACAGTTCCGTTTTAGAGCTCAATCCGGTACCAAGTCCGCTACGATATTCAGAAGATTGCTGCTACCTCTCTTCTTTTTACTTATTTTTGTCCAGACAATTAAAAAAAAGAGCTGGCGCTTTCCTTCGATCCGAAGAAAGGCTCTCCTTTCTTTTCTCACGCTTTAAGAAAGGCTTAGACTGTCCAACCATCCACACTTCTTCTTCCCCAATCGCAATTCGCACGAACTCTATAACGAAAAAAAAAAAACTCTAGAACCTTAAGGTTTCACCCAAGCTGACTGTTCGATCACCGTCAATGGCCGACGCGCCGACGTCAACTTCGCCGTCACAGCCACGTTCTACGGCATCCAACGCCGCTCCCCTTGGTTCCTCTGTGATCCCGATAGTGAACAAGCTCCAAGACATTTTCGCTCAGCTCGGGAGTCAGTCAACGATCGAGCTGCCGCAGGTGGCGGTGGTCGGAAGCCAAAGCAGCGGAAAGTCCAGTGTGCTGGAGGCGCTCGTCGGAAGAGACTTCTTGCCTCGTGGCAACAATATCTGCACGCGGCGGCCTTTGGTTCTTCAGCTTCTCCAAACTAAGAGGAGTGCTGATGGAGCTGAGGAGGAGTGGGGAGAGTTCCTTCATCTTCCTGGAAAACGGTTCTATGATTTCTCCGAGATTCGCAGAGAAATCCAGGTAAACTTTTGCGACGATTTGTACCATTTTAACTGTTGAAAATGAAATGAGATAGATCAGGAGGGAAATTTTGGTTTCTTCTTTGTAATTTCATGTACTTCTTGAAGGATTGCAAAATATAGGCTTTAGTTGTGTCGTTAAATCCTGCAAATAGGATTGAAAACGTTTGATGTGATTTTCGATGAATATTTTTATCTGTAAATTTCTTTCTGTTTCTGAGCTTTGGAAGAGGCAAAATTATTTGTTTCGTGTTTAAATATTTTTAGGGATAAAAGATGAAGGCTTGCTTTCTTCATGATTACATATTATGAGTACCAAGGATATGCTGGAAATAGTTGTATCTTCATTAAGTTTATGCTAAGGATGAAACCCTGGAATTGTGGGAAGGCTGAAAATTTTATGTCTTTTAATTGCTTCTGTACAAAATTAAAAGGAATCTCTAAGATGCTATTTTTTGTGAATCTTCACTTAGTAATCGTAATGCTGTGTGGCATGGAAATGTTAGAGTACTATCCCTCAGGTTATGTTTCTCGGCTTGGTGTCAATGCTCTATTCTTTTGATTTATTTGTCCTTGATTGGTGACGGTAATTTATGATATATATGGGATAGAGGCTCAAGCCTAAAAATGTAAATACCAGCACTGATGTACTTTTTTAGAATGAATATTGCTGCAGCCTTTTGGGTAGATTAAAAAGTAGTGTCTAGTGTGAAGGGGAGTAATGAACTGAATTGGAATAGATCACTTTTACTTGACTATTAATGCACAAACTATCAATTATGATATAAGGTTGTCCTACAAGTTGACACTCTTTAGTGTTGGTCTAAAGAGGGACTGTAGATGCTGCATTTAGGTATGGTCGATTGAACTCTGGCTTGCTCCAAAATAATCCTTTAACGCTGATGATCATTCCTTTTTTTTTTTATTTTTATGTTATCTAATTCTAGATTTGCTATAGGCTGAGACAAACAAGGAAGTAGGGGGTAACAAAGGAGTCTCAGATAAGCAGATATGTTTGAAGATTTTTTCACCTAATGTTCTTGATATAACACTTGTGGATCTACCCGGTATAACAAAGGTTCCAGTTGGTGATCAACCCTCCGATATTGAAGCACGAATCAGAACTATGATAATGTCCTACATAAAAAAGCCTACCTGTTTGATTCTTGCTGTAACACCAGCGAATTCAGATTTAGCAAACTCAGATGCTCTTCAGATTGCAGGAAATGCTGATCCTGATGGTAAGTTCTGAATTTGATATCCCAAACTGAGTGGCTTTCTTATATCACTCTTAAATGATTCTAGGGACTTATTGTTTTCTTAACAGGTAACAGAACCATTGGAGTAATCACAAAGGTTCGTAGGAGCATCACTATTATTTTCTACTACAAGCTCTGACTGCCTTTATGTTCTGTTTGACATATTTCTTTGGTAACAGCTGGACATTATGGACAGAGGTACTGATGCTCATAACCTGCTACAAGGCAAAGTAATTCCACTTCGATTAGGTTATGTTGGTGTTGTCAACCGTAGTCAAGAGGTAACGGATGTGTCTGATGAATATTGAAGATTATATGCTCATACTACTGATGATAATTATTGGTGTTGTATCTTATGGTTTGGATTTGCTAAGGCTTGAACCATCAAGTTCTATTTCTTTTCCTTATTCACTTGTACTATTGTTCTGATGGTGCTTCTAGTTTGGACAAAAAAATATGTTTGTTGTAGCCTGTTCAATGAGATTTTGTTCGATGGAATGAGATTACAATGATATCTCCATATTATGGCTGATGATTACATGAAATTCTTTCATACTGGCAAACATTCAGGATATAACGTTTAACCGGAGTATCAAAGATGCACTTGTAGCTGAGGAGAAATTCTTTCGTAGTCATCCGGTATGAATTCAATCTTTCTTCTAGTATTTTATCAATAAAGTCAATTATACTGATGAAATTTGCTATCATTCATACTGTTATGCAGGTATATAATGGTCTAGCTGATCGGTGTGGTGTTCCTCAGTTAGCAAAGAAATTGAACCAGGTAGGACTGCTGCATCTTTTAATTTCTGGCAGACCTTTCGAAGCTCTTTTAAGTTCTTGGAAACATATACTTCTGTCTGTTTCAGGGCTACGCTAATGCACATTGCCATTTTCTTGTTCACCTATTCTGTAGACTCATCAGGCACTGTTTCTTGATTTTTTTTATTTCTTCTGGTTGTGAAATTATTTGTCTGAGGATTGTGACGTAGTTCATGATATAGTTCAGCAAAAGTGGTTTTGAGGTCATTCTTACTTATTTTGGTTATCCAGATTTTAGTGCAACACATAAAAGCATTACTTCCGGGGTTGAAGTCACGTATAAGCACTGCTTTGGTTTCTGTTGCAAAGGAACATGCTAGCTATGGAGACATTACCGAATCAAAGGTATGTTTTATTTGTCTATCTGGAGATTACTTTTCTGAGGTTGCCTTAATCATTTGGTGGTGTTGGCAAAATAAGTCTGTGATTTGGATCTATTATTTGAATCTGTGCTTATTCTGATGTGTAGGGCCAACAAATACATGTTCCAAAATTGGAAATCAGAATAAATTGCATTTTTGCTTCTGCTTTTATATGATAGTATGAGACTATTTAACAATCCAATCTCAGAAGAGAGCTGTCTATTTTGACATTGGAAAATGGCTTAGAATCTACCGATTTTGCCCTTAAAGTTGTGCTGTTCCAGTTTCCTTGCCAATTGTTTCTTCATTTCTACTAAGTACTTGTTTCCTACTTTTTGTATGTTTAACAGGCTGGTCAGGGGGCTCTGTTGCTGAACATTCTGTCAAAATATTGTGAAGGTTGATTCCTAATACATTGTTTCATTCATCTTGCTTTATATTTTGTATTATGTCTTTCGTGCATATATGATAAGCCATTTTGTATGTGTTTGAGCTCGTTAACTCCATGCCATATTCTTGTTGTGAGCAGCATTCTCATCAATGGTAGAGGGAAAAAATGAGGAAATGTCAACAGCTGAGCTGTCTGGTGGAGCAAGAATTCACTATATTTTTCAATCCATCTTTGTGAAATGCTTAGAGGTGTGTTCTTTAACCCTATAGAAAGAAAAAATTTTGTGAACAATTTCCCGTTTTTTCCATAAGCAATTACTAGATGCATTTGTGCAAGAAATGCTCCATTGAGTGGTGGCCAAATAATTCCTTGGTCTATCAGCTTCCTTTGGTTGACTCCAAATAGGTGAATATGCAAGTTGGTAACTGTTCCGACCTTAAATGATCTTGAAGTTCTTAACTTGATATCTGCTTCTTTTTTACCCCCCGATTCACATCAATCTAACTGAGCTTTTTATCCTAGGGATCCTGGTTTTGAATTGGCTTAGACTGACTGACTTACTTGCACTTAGATGCTTTAGCTATTATTTGGCTTTAAACATTCCATAATGGGTATGCCAGAAAGTTTGATTCTGTTAACCCACCTTTTGCCTCCCTCTCTTTTTAAGAATCCACCTGAGATGATGAATTGTATAAAACTCTGTAAGTCAAATTTTGTGTTGGATTTCAAATTGGATGTACATAAAGTTGCTCTGGTGAAAGCAACAGTGTACTTTCAAGTAATTAATCATATTATATTCTTCTAGATATGTTATGCTTCTTCCCTTTTCATTTAAAGTGTTTAAAAGAACTATTCTTAAACTTTCAGTGATAGATCTCATGTCAAATCTTGTTGTTCACTAATTTGTAATGGACGAGATGCAATCATATCCAAAGCAACCATGAAGGTGAACAAATATCAAAAGATTGAGATTTTTCTTCTTTTAAGACCAAGATACTTTTTACTTTTACATTAACATGGGAAATAAGGGTTATTGTTGGTGGTGCCATTTAATTTATTATCATTGACAAATTAACTAATATAATGTGGCTGATATGTACCAATGGTCTGGGAATGCAAAATCAGTGATATTTATGTAGTTTTGTAAGATAAATGATGCTTGATTCAAATTTTCTGCAGGATGTTGATCCTTGTGATGACTTGACGGATGATGACATTCGAACTGCAATTCAAAATGCAACTGGTCCTAAAAGTGCACTTTTTGTTCCAGAAGTATGCTTACTGTTTACTTCTTAATTCCTTATAAGTTCTCCCTTTTGACTATTTGCTTACATGTTTTGAATTACTAGGTCATGCTTTTGATTTATTTTCATTTATGCAGGTACCATTTGAGGTTCTTGTCCGGAGGCAAATAGCTCGTTTATTAGATCCAAGCCTTCAGTGTGCCAGGTTCATACATAATGAGTTAATAAAGGTAGAACTAATGTTTGTCTGGCTTCTAGCAGCATCCATTCCATCTTGAAAACTATATTTTCTTATCTGCCTCTTCAGATTAGCCATCAGTGTCTAGCTAACGAACTGCATCGGTTTCCTGTTCTGAGAAGGCGTATGGATGAAGTTATAGGAAACTTCTTGAGAGATGGTCTTGAACCATCAGAAACAATGATTGGTCACATCATTGAAATGGAGGTAAGTTGAAGTCTAGATATCTCAAATTTATTAGCATGGGCTTGCTTAAGTACTTGCTTCATTAGTTGCATTTCAATATTTCAGAATCTCTTGACTCCTTTGCAGATGGATTACATCAACACTTCGCACCCAAAGTTTATTGGTGGAAGTAATGCTGTTGAAGTAGCACTACAGCAGGTCAAGTCTTTTAGGGTTCCTCTACCCATTTCCAGGCAAAAGGTATGTTCTTGATATAGAAGTCATTAGTATTTTTCCTGTCCAAGATTTATCTCTTTCAGTAGGATTCACTTTTCATGCTAAGTAGGATGCTGTAGAGACGGACAAGCCATCAGCATCTGAAAGGAGTCTGAAGTATCGAGGTTTTCTTGGTAGACAAGTTAATGGAATAGTGCCTGAGCAGGTATGGTTTTTCTCATTTTTCCTTTGTCCTTTTTTTTTTCATCGCTTTTTTCTCTCTCTATTATTTGGTTTAAGTCATAATTCCTTTTGGCTCGTTTGATTATTGACCTTGTCATATTGTTTCATTTGTTCAAGTTACAGGGTATTCAGCCTGCTGCAGGTGTTGAAAGAGTTGCACCATCTGGTAATCATCATTTAAAAAACACCAACAGGAACAGCTGACATGCATGCACAAATATTTCTTCCCACATATTCTCTCTCACATCTTGAGTTGGAATTACAAATGGCATTTTCGGCCCAGCCTGATTGACCCGGCTTTGGGCTAGGCTCGAGCACACCCAAAGCCCGGCCTGAATCCCCACCACCAAACTGTTGTCGTTTTGGTATAACTGACCAAAACGATGTCATTTTGGTTGTGGCCTGGCCCATTGCCATCTCTAGTTTGAATATGAGTCCCAGTATGATATCATGATTGTTGAAAAATGATGTTAATTTAGGGAATGGAGTTGGTTCAAGTTGGGGTATTTCGTCCATTTTTGGTGGAAGTAGAGCTGACAATTCTCGTGCATCTGCTAAAGAGAATGTAGCAAGCAAGCCATACAATGAACCTATTCGGAGCATGGATGATATGGAACAAAGCTCCATGATCCATTTACAGGAGGTATGGATGGGCTTTTTTCTGTATATGCCATTATGTACCGCCAATGAGCATCTCTGGTATTCTTTTTCTTTTCTTTGCTTTTTCCCAATTTCTTACGAGTTCTGTTTCATAAGCCTCCAACTGTTTTGAGGCCCCCGGAGAGCCAATCAGAGCAGGAGTCTGTTGAGATTGTTGTCACTAAATTGCTTTTGAGATCATATTATGACATTGTTCGAAAGAATATTGAAGACTCTGTACCGAAAGCAATTATGCATTTCCTGGTAATTTCATCCTTAAGCACATCGTTGCTAATTTTCTTTCCTGTTTTTCAGTGTATTGTTTCTATTTGTTATTTCACTTTCTGTGCCAAAACATTTGATATCATAGTAATTAGGACCTTGTCCTTCAACAACAATCATTGATTCACTAGTGTGAACATGAATCCAGTTTAGTGGAGCATACCAAATTGCATGCTTATTTCTACTCCCAAAACATTGCAAAGATCTTGCATACTCCACAGCTTCAGATTCTTGTTGACTATAAGAGTTTGAGCCTTTTTGCTTCATTCTATTGTTAAGATACTGACTACTTATAACATTAGTATACAAGCTTTTGGTACTCTTTTTTACGTAGTTGGAGGCATTTGAGAGTTAAAATTGCCAGTGCAACTTCTCTTTATAAAATTTTGTTCCTTGGTGAGATCAGACTTGTTTATTTTGTGTGTCTCAAAAACATATTTCTTCTGGGCCAGAATCTTGTTGAAGCTTCTCAACGACATGCTTTAGTATCATCCCTCTGGTGCAGTGCTTGTAGCTTTATTGACTTGAATATAGGAGCTTATGTTTCTGATGTTGATTGGTTATCAAGTGTAGGTGAACCATACAAACAGAGAATTACACAATGTCTTCATTAAGAAGCTCTACAGGTGACTTGACATACCATCATTATAATTATTGCCTTGATTTCTTCCTCTGGTTTGTAGATTGTGCTTTAGTTTTTTCAAGTTCAATTGACATCTTTGTCTAAACAAACAGGGAAAATCTATTTGAAGAGATGTTGCAGGAACCTGGTGAGATAGCAATGAAGAGAAAACAGACAAGAGAAACACTTAGAGTTCTTCAGCAGGCGTTTAGGGTGGGTGTTTCTAGTTTCTTTGATGCGTATAAGTTCCTTTTTTCTTCTTACCGGTATGCATTTTACCTTTGCAATATTTAAATACCGGAAGGAAAGTGGAATTAATAACATTTGGTGGTGCAGAACTCCCAAGGCTGGGAGCCAATGTGATATGATTATTGGGATTGGATACCAATAGTGACTGGTTTGTGAATGATAGTAGGATATGTTAGATGAAAGGAACTTTTTGAGTCGAATACCTGAAAGGTTGTGTTGACATCTTGAATTGACTTTGATCTCTCGTACTAGACATTGGATGAATTGCCATTGGAAGCTGAAACAGTTGAAAGAGGATACAGTTTGGGTGGGGATGCAACAGGATTGCCAAGGATACATGGACTGCCTACGTCAACATATTCCACTAGCAATGCTTCCAGTGATTCCTACTCTGCTTCTCCCAAGAATCTCAAGACCCGAAAATCGCCTGAGTCCGGAGATTTTTTTGCCGATTCTAATGGAAGTGGACGGCCTTACATGCCTGGTCTCTATCCAGCAGTTAAATGAGCACCCAGTGTTTCGATTATGCAGTTATATTCAATTTCGTATTTCTTAATCACCTCTCAGATTGATTCCTCCAGCGGCTTCCAAAGTTGAAAATTTCAAGCCAAAAGTTAAGATTTCGGTTATAGTTTGGGGCTTTATTACTTTTGCAATGTTCCTGCAAGAATAGTAAGGAGCTAACGATCCAACATGTAACAAGAAAATAGTAGCTATAATGAGTTCGTCTCTATCAACACTTGACATTTGTTTACCTTGTTCAAAAGGTGTTTTGTCAGTCACAGTCATTTATACGTCGATTTACCAAAGTCCACAAGTGGCCTTCTAATTCTTCGACATGTGTTATATAATTGAAAGTCAGTGCGAAGAATTTATAAGTATATGCAATTATAATGTCTTAAATTTAATAATAGAATTATATTCTTCAAACAAAAAAAACCTGCATTGTCTTGTATGTTTGTAAACATATCCCAAATCCCAATGAATAATGTAATGCCTAAATTACACCAGATCAGTGATTGAGAAAAATACATACAAGTCTTCTTGGGTGTTTCATACAAGTTAAAACCTTCTATAACGTGGATACATAATGTGTGATCACTGACATTAGTGCAACTATTATAACAAAAATCAAAATATAGAGATCAAATTAATGTAAGAACTATTAATTAAATGAAGCTCGTCATTTATGTATGAAATGACATGATGTATACCCCACATCACAAAACATATGCCTCGTACCCTATAAGCAACCATATTAAAAAAGAGCGATTTAAAACTAGTGATGACAATAGGTAGGGTTCGGTTCGAGTTTTACTTTATCCATATCTATATCTATTTTTTATAACTGAACTCATATTCATATCTATATCTATCGGTTTTTACGATTTACTACCCATATCTAAATTCTTTGGGTTGTTCAGGTTTTTGGATATCCATCTGGTTGTATAGCACATAAAAATATAACTTCTAAATAGAAAATATAAAGAGCAGATTTTGCGAACGCTCCAAATTAAAATTACTTTAATAATAATAAGTCAAGATTTTAATTTGTATGTATTAAAAAACCATAAAATTGGAATAATAAAAATCATAATATCTAGTACAAAGACAACATACATTTTTTACAATTTAGAACTGGAACAAAGATTGAAATAACCAAAGCTTCAAATTGTCTTTGTGTGAACTCCACAATATTCAAAACTCCATCTTTATATCATTTGCATTATTATCATCCTATAAGAAAATAAAATATGATAAAAAATGTGAGTATTGAGGAGTAAAGTGGAGATTTTAAAGTTGTTTCTTTTCATAAAATATTAATATTTTATTATATTTAACCATAAATATTCAAAAAAAATTAGAAAAATAGAGCTAATAAAAAATGGGTAGGATATGAGTATCCATGTTTCGAGTTATCACTAGACTTATATCTAAATTCATATCCATGTCTATTTTTCAACATCCATTTAAAATCTATTTTTTAGCCTCCATATCTATTTTTTTGGGTCGGATAGTGCGGATATTAATCAGGTTGAAAACCTACTGTCAGATGAAACACATCGTTTGTCTATTAAAATATACATCATGCATACCCCACAATGTAAAACAAATGCTTCGTACCTCACAACCATAAAACAATCGAATTGAAATACTGAGAGCCCCGTTTACATTTATTTTATTTACCTAATTTCCTACCTCACAAGATAAGAATAAAAGTTGACCTTGTAACAGCTTCTTTGATCTTTTTCCCATATTGATGCTTTGAACTGAAAAATAAAAAGGGGGATTTATTGATCACTTAAAGAAATTACACATACAATTAATCATTCTTCGGAAATAAAAATAAATAAACCAACGTAATTTGACCGTACTAACCTAATTATACAAAAAATGTAGGTAATAATGGGACAATCCACTAACATATGAAGACTTTATAGAATGTGAACTTCGCTATTAGTCTTAGGGACGACTGAACTTTTGGTGTCGACCTACTCAGAGGATCGGCTCAGAAATCAATGGTTTCTAACTCGGTGGATATTGAACTTCGGTGTGGAGGTGACTTTTAAACTATAATGGAAAGGTGTTGCTTTATTCGATATCGATTCATTGTAGGTTAATAACAAAATAATATAAAGATATTATCTTTTACATGTTTAGATATATAAATATGATAAAATATATAAGATAATTATTTATTACAAATAAAATTATAGTAAGATTATAATTATAAAATTCATATTGTATTTTTGTATTATATCTAAATTGTTCTTAATCATTGTTTTATTAAGACTGGATATTAATATAATATAAAAAGGCTAGTGATTTCACGCGATAATATTCGACACTATAAACTTCAGAAAGTTCAAAGACGATTTCTCAATATATTGTTAACTTCTTGTTTCCTAGAAATTTGAAGAGTGTGCGAGTTTCATTAAATGTTAGAACAAAGTGTGGGAGAAGAAGTTAGGGATGATTCTGGAATAGTCCAAAGAGAACAAGAGAAATCATGGATTGAAAAAATTGTCTCCAAACAATGAGGATTAAAGAGGCTCAAAATAGTGAGAATTGAGGAAATTCCAGGGGGTCAAAACAGTGCATTTTAGATAGCTGTGTGATAAGTGATTAATTTTGTGCTAATTTTAAATATAAATCTCTTTAATGTGTTGAAATTCTTATTTATAATTAATGGACTTGTTTCTTAATTATTTTCAGATGATTTTAATACATGGGAGATGAATTTAAATAAAAAAGATGCGAAAAAAGCAAAGGCAATTCGAATTCCCAACTGGCAAAAAAGTTTTTGATTAAGCGTGGGCACATGCAAAGGAAAAGTTTATTTGCAGAGTTTGGTTTGAAAACAGATTCAATACACTTAAGATTTTAATTATTTTAGGAATCAAGTTGTTGTCTTTATGTGGGGATCTACTACCTGATTTGGAAGAGAGGTGTATCCGAATAAAATAATGACAAGAGGGAAGACAAAAAAACCCTTGTAGACATATCATCTTTTAACGTTTTTCTTCTGTTTTGGGTTTGCTTTGGAGTTTTCGATTTTCTGGAAAAATTGCAGAGATGGACACAATATGTTCTGCTACTTTTCTGTTGGGTTTTACCTCAGTTATGAGTAGCTAAATCTTTCTTCTTGGTTGAAGGGAACCAACGTTATCATCTAGCATGTGTGAGATTTTCTGAATCAAGTTTATTTCATTAATGAATATTAAGTGCCTTTCATATTATTTTTTATGATTGAATTGATTGATCTCTAAGGTGCGCAACAGCTAGATTAGTAGGATTTGACGTTCAATTTTGCTAATTCAAAGTGGCAATTAGGATTGCCATCTTTACGTTAGGATTGGGAAATTCTAAAAAAGATGCTTATCTAGAATAAGTACATATATTATATGAGTGTTGTCTTGTTCACTGGTTCTTTTGGTTCTTAAAGCTATTAATTAATCAAACTTATGATCGTATCTAAGTTGTTAGTTAATAAGAGTATTTAAAATACCTGTTTCTATTCATCTAATCTTAAGAAGGAACATCACTCAATGAGGCCCCTAGAAAAAATGTTAAGAACCAGTTATGTTCACTATTCCTTGTAAAATTGGTGATTTGAGAATTGAAAAAGCTATGTTAGATTTGGGTACATCAATAAATGTCATGTCTTATGATGTTTAGAAGTCCTTAAACATGAGGCCCCTAGAAAAAACTAATTTGGTGATTCAATTAGCAAAAAAATCCTTATCCCAAGGGCTTGTTAGAGGATATATTAGTTCAAGTGGGTGAAATGCTTTTACCAACTTATTTTTATATTTTGCAGATGGGGTGTTGATGTATCTTATTCAACTCCAATTTTATTTGGAATGTCGTTCCTGAAAACCACTAGAACAAAAATTGATGTTCATGATAGATCATTCACTATCGAATTTGATGGTGAATTGACTAAATTCAATATATACAATGCCATGAAATTTTCGAATGATGAACAACCTGCTGTTTCTGTGGATTTTATTGACACTTGGGTGTAGAAAAATTTATCATTAAATTGAAGAGATGAACTCGAGACAATTTTAGAGATTGGAGATGCATTGCAGTGGCAATCGATTACAGAAATGTTGGTGCCCAACAATGAACTTGAAGCTTTTTTTGTCATTTTTAGAAAACCAAGCAATTGGTGGAGCAATTATCTTATGTGGAGCTGTCCTGAAACAACTCTAAGCTACTACCTTTGTTGATTCAACCACCCACACTGGAGCTGAAGAGTTTGCCTAGCCATCTTAAATATATATTTTTGGGTGAGCAAGATACATTACCTGTTATTATCTCAAATAAACTCACTCTTTTGTAGGAAAACCAATTGATTCAGGTATTAAACACAAAGAAGCCTTCGGATGGACAGTGGGTGATTTAAAAGGCATTAGTCCCACCATTCGTATGCACCAAATATTGATGGAAGATGAAGTCAAGGAGGTAAGGCAACCCTAACATCGTTTGAATCCACCCATGATGGAAGTGGTGAAAAAGGAAATCTTGAAGCTTTTTGATGTTGGAATTATTTATCCCATTTCAAATAACAATTGGGTAAGTCCGATCCGGGTAATTTCAAAGAAAACTGGGATAACTATAATAGATTATAGTGATGGTGAGTTAATACCCACTTGTGTTCAAAACTGGTAGAGAGTTTGCATAGATTATAGGAAGTTAAATTTGGTTAGTAGAAAAGATCATTTTCCACTATCGTTTATTAATCAAATGCTTGAAAGACTTACAGGTAAATCTCACTATTGCTAATTAAATGGTTATTCAGGTTATCACCAGATTTTGGTTGCACTAAAGGACTAAGAGAAAACAATTTTCACATGTTCATTCGACACCTTTGCCTACTGAAGAATGCCATTTAGGTCGTGTAACGCACCAGCGACATTTCAAAAGTGTATGGTATGTATTTTCTCTAATCTTATAGAAGATTGTATGGAAGTTTTTATGGACTTACGGTTTATGGGGAATCTTTTGAAACATGCATTATCAACCTTGAGAAAGTGTTTAAATGTTTCATTGAGACTAATTTGGTTTTAAATTATGAAAAATATCATTTTATAGTTGATTTTGGGCCATACAATCTCTTTTAAGGGAATCAAAGTCGATAAGGCTAAGATAGATGTTATCATATCTTTACCTTATCCTGCGACTGTGAGGGAAGTTTGCTCTTTTCTTGGTTATGTAAGATTCTATCGATGGTTTGTCAAAGATTTTTCGAAGATTAAGCAACCCATGTGTAGACTACTCCAAAAAGATGTGAAATTTGATTTGATGAGTTATATAAGATTGCATTTGATGAGATAAAGGGACAACTCACTACAACCCCAATAATTCAGCCACCAAAGTGGGACATTCCCTTCGAATTAATATGCAATGCCTCAGATTTTGCAGTTGGAGTAGTTTTGGACCAAAAAGTGGACAAAGTACCTCATGTCATTTACTATGCCTCCATGACACTTAACGATGCTCAGAAGAATTATTCTACAACAGAGAAATAATTTTTGGCTGGAAAAATTTTGGTCTTACCTATGGGGTACACGGTGATCATTTATTTAGACCATACAGCTCTGAAATATTTGGTGACTAAGAAAGAAGCAAAACTAAGGTTGATTCGGTGGATCTTACTCCTATAAGAATTTGAGTTGGAAATACGCAACAAGAAGTGAGTTAAAAATTTGGTGGCCGATCATCTCAGTCGGATCACTCCAACCAATACATCTGACGTTCTTTAAGATGAATTTCTGGATGAAAGTCTCTTTGCAATCCAATAAGTAATTCCATGGTATGTTGACATAGTAAACTTCTTGGTGACTAATTCCTTACCTAGTGATTTATCTAGAGCTGAAAAATGATAAAATTAAACGAGAAGCTAAATATTACATATGACATAAACCTCATCTTTAAAAATTTTGTGCTGATCAAATTATTAGAAGGTGTGTTGCAGATGTTGAAATTCCTTCCATATTAAAATTTTGTCATTCATCTATGTGAGGGGGATACTTTGGACCCAAAAGAACAACTTGTAAAATTCTTGAGTGTGGTTTATTTTGGCATAAATTATTTTATGATAATTATGTGTTTTGTAAGTCTTGTGATCATTGCCAAAAAACAGGTATTCTAGGATGAAGAGATCAAATACCACTTACAAATATCCTGGTATGTAAAATTTTTTATATATGGGAAATTGAATTTATGGATCCTTCATCTTTTGGTAAGACTTATATCATTCTAGCCGTAGATTATGTGACAAAATGGATAGAAGCAAAAGCTACTCATATAGATGATGCTAAGGTTGTAGTAAATTTTGTCAAATTTAACGTTTTTGTTAAGTATGGAATACCTCAAGCTATGATTAGCAACAAGGAAACTCATTTCTGCAACAAAATTGTTGGAACATTGATGAAGAAACATGGTGTCTCATATTGTATTCCGACTGCATACCATCTGCAAACGAGTGGACAAGTTGAAGTCTCTAACTAGGAAATCAAATCAATTATGGAAAAAGTGGTGAATCCGAATAGAAAAGATTGGAGCTTACGCTTGGATGATGTCTTGTGGGCGTATCGAGCTACTTATAAAACTCCAATAGGCATGTCGCCATACAAGTTAGTTTTTAGTAAACCTTGTCATTTGCCTATGAAAATATAACATAAAGACTACAGGGTTATGAAGCAGTCAAACATGGAATTGGTAGAGGACGGTAACAATAAAAAGTTGCAATTGCAAGAGTTAGAAGAGATCCGTAATGAGGCTTATAAAAATGTGAAAATTTATAAGGAAAAAACTAAAGCTTTTCATGATAAAATGATTCTTAGGAAGCAATTTTCAGTAGGACAAAAAGTTCTTTATTATTCAAAACTTAAGTTATTTTCAGGAAAATTATGATCTCACTAGCTTGGACCATTTATTGTTACTAATGTATTTTCTCATGGTGTGGTAGATATTCAAAGTTTAGACACTTCCAAGGTGTTTAAGGTCAATGGACACGGTCTGAAACCATACTACGAGAATTCTCCATTAGAGAATGTGGAAGAGATAGAGCTGGTCACCCCAATCTATCTCTGATCAGGTAAGTCACTGAACATGTTGGGCCCCGATTTTTTTTTAAATATGTTGAAATTATTTTGAGGTTTAATTTGATATTTTGTGTAATTGATTGGAATAAATTGAGGAATTTAATGTGTAGGTCATGATTAGTATTTCTGATATGTTGTGCGTATTACAAGGACTTATATGAATTGAGAGTGTTATGAGTTATTATAAGATGGTATTGATTTTTAAAGATGAGCCTAGTAACTATTGTAATATTATGGAATGAAGAAGAAGTGAGCTTTAAATGAAAGAAGTATTGATTTGCAATTAAATAAGGATGAGGGAAATAAAATGTTGTATTTTAGAAAGGAGGCCCACGTTAAAGGAAGCTTAGGAGTTTTGAAGGCAAAGAAGTGAGTGTGTTGTGTGTGCATTAGTGATAGAGGAAAATTTCAAAAGAGAAAGAGATTTGATGATTGTCAGCCAAGTGAGAAGAAAAGGGTCGGTTTAGGCGTGGGTCATGCACTGGCCGAGCGGGGCGCTGGCCGATCGATGCGCTGGCCGAGCGATGTGTTGACCGATCGGTGCGCTGTTTGAACGATTGCGCTGGCCGAGCGATCGTAATGGACGAGCGATCGCAGAGTGAAATGAGTAGGACTTGAGGAAATTAGAATGCAAAGTGACATGATCAAGTGACCTTGTGTATGGGTCGTAGCTCGATACCGATCGAATCTGATGAGACCGATCGGCAGGAATGCTAGGATGAATACCGATTGGATCTGATGAGACCGATCGGCAAGAATGCTAGGATGAATACCGATCGATAGAAATGCTAAGTGAGTAATGTTGAGCGGTAACGATGTCGAGCGGTATAGTTTGGTAGATGATAATGCCGATCGGTCAAGATAATGATACTGCCGATCGATCAGTACAGATGGTGCTCGCATGATGTTGGACGGTTCGGATAGTGACAGATCAATAGAATAGATGACCGATCGATATAAATGCTTATTGTGTGATAAGGCCGAACGGTAAGGCTATTAGGTGATGATGTCAATCGATAATGTTGTTTTATGATGATGCAAAGTCAATCTGATGATGTCGAGCGGCAATGAGATACGATACTGATATGCGAGGATGAAGCCGATCGGGTTTGATGCTGCCGAGCGGTATGTATGAGTATGAGTTTATATGTATTGTACTAGCTTTGGGAGTTTTAAGTCACTGAGATGAGTGCAAGAAAGTTTAAGGTCGGATGTGCTGACCGACCGACTGAAATGAGTGTGAGCAAGTTGATGGTCGGATGGGCTGACCGACCGACCTCTGGCATTAGGACTGAATCCGTGTCTTCTGATTGCCGAGCTCCCACCAATTATTTTGATTGTAGCCGACCTCTCTGAGTTTGATTGTTATTCTACGGCCGACCTTTGCTTCTGGGCCGAGCCGACCCTTGCTTATAGCTGAGATCTCTATGCTGCTGTAAACTGATATTGCTTCGACGGCCGACCAACTTTTGTTTTGTTTAGTTGGCCGACTGGCTTTTAGCTCTGTGAAGACCGAGCTCTTCCTTGCGTAAATGAATTTCTGACCGAGCTCCATCTTCTTTGTATCACTGTTAATTACCGAGCTCTTCCTTGTTTGATCAGACCGAACTCATGCCGAGCTCCTCACTGTTGGCCGACCTCTTTGCATTGTATACCGATCGAGCTAGAGCTTTTGTTTCTATTGATTGGTTTTTGAATTACTGACTGCTGAGCACTGCGATGAGAGGTCGGAATGGGTTGTGGTCCGACCAGTATTTGATTTTAGTATTGTTACTGTCAAGCATTTAATGAGGATGGACACGTGAACCAGCAAATTATGGACACGTAAATAGAAGATTCGAGAAAAAGGAAAAGGAGTGGCTGAGATTTGAAGAGAAAGGCAATTGAAACACGTAAGTGAATTATTAGTAAGTATAAAAGCTCCAGAGAGAAGCTATAAACAGAGGATGAAGATTTAGGAAGGGAAGCCGAATGAAAAGAATGGAGGAGAACGTCGGAAATTGTTTCAGGCGCATCCGTGAAAGCTATCTGGATATACGGTGAGTAGGCCAAAATGGATTCATCTCCTTGTTTGCTTTATTTGTTTGTTTCACTGTATGAGTTACTGTACATTGACTGACTGATACTGATGCATAATTGCATGAAATTAACTGGAAGTTGTGACCGGAGTAGCCAACACTGTACTGAACAGAGCTATAAGCTCACTGATACTGTTACTGAATAAAGCTATAAGCTCTCACTGATACTGTCACTGCTACTGAAAAGAGCCTCGAGCTCTCATACTGATTACAGGCACTCGGTCACAACAGCATAATAACTGGAAAGTGAGTCACATGCATAACTGAAATACTGTGATACTGTGA
>JAOTAZ010000219.1:32003209-32018152 GCA_025629785.1 Erythroxylum oxycarpum | reverse complement strand
AGGCAATAGGTTGATATTGTGAAACAGGACAGCAACCTTCATCTGAAAGTTTGACTTAGGTAGAGATGGAAATTGCTTCGAAGTTGTTCATAAAAGTTGTAGAACATGTTTTTCTGTTTCTTTTGGACATAAAGTTTGTAATTTTTAGCAAAGAGAATGGGAAGTTATAAGTTTTGCAAAATGGTATACTGTTTTGGGAAATATTGTGAAGGCAGTAACTTTGAGTGTATTTTTGACACCTTTAGGGGTGAAATTGGTTCAAGAGTCCTTAAAGGAACTTGTGGAGTTTTCTATGATTTTTCCAACGAGATATGATTTGTGATTTTTGGATATGTATGTAAAGAGTTATGCATGTTTGAAATTTGGATAGAAGAAGGGCCTCGCGATCGCGAGATGACCGTTCTGCCGCGGCTCGCGAGTGCGAGCCGTCGCAGTCGCGAACGGCTTGGAAGGTTACGGGGCGCGCGATCGCGAGTGGCTTGTTTGGAGCAAAAGCTCGCCTCGCGAGTGTGACTCCTTGCGAGTGCGAGGCGAGCGGATTTTCCGCCGCTCACGAGGGCGACATTCCTCGCCCTCGCGAGGAAGCACATGGTTTTTTAGTTTTTTTAATATGTTTATGCCTTCTTTTGCTTATATCTTCTCCATCCGATATCCGATTGGTCTGATTCTCGAGACATCGGATTCGTGAACTATTTAATTTCATTTTATGAGAAATTGAGAATTTTTAGAGATGAAATTGACATAGATTGGTTGGGTCAAAGTGAGGGGATCGGGTAATTGTTTTTCTGGTCTATGTTTTATCAATAATTGGACCTATAGAGGTTCAAATTGCGTGATTTTGGTACCTATGGTCTCCTAAGTCATAGGGGAATATTTTGTGGTGTGAATTACGGGATAATGCCGGGAATGTCACGAACATGCATTGTACCCATTTGAATTGCTACATGTGCATTATTAAATATGGCTGATTGTACAAGTGGTAATGGTTATATACTTGAATTGTTATAGAGGCACATTTGGGATCTACCGACGTTGCTGAGACTTTCAGGCATTAGCTCGAGAGTTATAGGTGAGTAACCTAGATGGGTCCAATGTGATTATGGATTTTTGTACATTAAATGGCTATCTTGAATAATGTTGAGTGTATTGTTATGACTGAAAATATTTCCTAATTAAAGCAGGCCCAAAGTGCCTACTGATTTCCGCACATATGATTGTATTAAAAAAAAGTTATACTGAGTTTTGACTGAGTGATGTAGCACGCCACCCTCGCGGGGCATGGACTCGAATATCACCATCGATGTCGGTTCAGATATCACCATCGATGTCGATGTCGTCCTCATGATCCATCATCATGGAATATGTCGATGTTGTATTGAACTGCCCAGTGTCTAAAATTTCCCAGATCAGCTTATCAGGCCCAAATAGGGTTTGGGAAGAAAAATACCTGCAATGGACATGCAAATCGAAGTAGGGAGAAGAGATTGGAAAGTTTCCCATTTCCAAGTACCGTCAGTGTCCACAAAGTGTTGAATAGGAAGATTAATAGTTGATTGGGGAATAGTAGCCACTGCATGGGAAATAAGAGGTTCCAAACCCTCAACCCAAGGGTTTAGCTAGAAACGAGTCCTAAATCCATCACAGATCGTCCATTTCATGCCCGGAATCACATGGTGCCAAATAGCTTTATACTCTTCCAAACCATTGAGCCACCGGTTGCATAAAAAGAAGTGGGAATATTGTTGATATCAAAATTATATTTTGCAGATAGAATTTGCACCCACAACACATTAGGCTTAGAAACCATCGATCACCCTAGTTTCGCTAGTAAGGCATCATTGGTTTCTCGAATTTTTCGAATGCCTAGACCCCCATCTCCTTAGGTTGGCAAATTTTATCGCATTTTACTAGGTTAATCCGCTTTTCGCCATTAGACGAGCCCCATAGAAATTGTCACATTAATTTCTCCAAATCATCACAAAGATTGCGAGGCAGGCGGTCTGTTTGCATTGTATAAATGGGAAGAGCCACTATGATTGATTGAGTCAATGTGATTCGTCCTGCGAACGACAACAAATTGGCCGTCCTCCTGAGAGCTGTTGTTGAACCTTATCGAGAATATGTTGATAGGTTCTTTTACTGACTCGCTCGTGCAAGTGGGGCACTCTAGGATATCGTCCTAAACCATTCGTCTGTTTAAAGACCAATTCGCTGCTTAAATAGTACACCACCGAGTGATGTATATTTTTGGAATAAAAGCAACGAGATTTGTCATGACTGACTCATTGTCCTGAAGCGGTACAAAAAGTATTTAACATGTCATGAATCACACACACTTGTTCAATTAAGGATTCTGAAAATAAAATGAGATCGTCAGCAAAAAAACAAGTGAGAGATAAGAGACCCTCTTCTGCTTAATTTAATAGGCTTCCATCGTCCTTGTGTCACTGAATTAGTAATTAAATCACCTAATCTTTCCATACATAGGAAGAAAAGATAAGGTGATAGGGGGTCGCCCTGTTGAATACCTCAAGTGGGAGTAAATGGATCACTGAGTTCGTCATTCCAATTCACTTGCATAGAAACTGAGGAAAGACACTTCATAATAAGTTTGAACAAAGAGTCAGGGAGTCCAATATCGATGACTGTATCTTTGATAAAATCCCAAAGAAGTCTATCGTAGGCTTTTTCAAGATCCACCTTAATAGCAATTGTCCCTTTCTGTCTGGATTTCCTTTTCATTGTATGTATGACTTCTTGAGCAATAATAATCTTGTCAGTAATCAATCGTCCTGGAACAAAACTGCAATGAGTTTGAGCTACGAGCTCATCGAAGTGAGGTTTGAGTCGATTTACAATAATCTTGGTAATAGCTTTGTAAATCACTGAACATAAAGCAATTAACCTGAATTGAGTGATCAACGTGGGTGAAGGAAGCTTTGGTATGAGAACCATGATGGTATGATTTAGTTCAGATTCTCAAGCTTCATGTCTACAAATTTTCTGTATAAAGGGTACTAGAGAGGGCCCAACGATGTCCTATTGGGATTAGCAGAATAAGGCGGTAAATCCATCATATCCTGGTGCCTTATTAAGAGCCATATTAAAGAAAACTGTCTTGATTTCTTCAGGGTTGAGAGGACATTCCACATCATTTATCTCCCTGTGAGATAGGGAAGGAAAAATACCATTGATAGGAAGGTCCTCAGTAGTTTGGATTTCTACCGTATAGGGTGTTTCAAGGAAGTTCTTCTCTATTCTTTGGATACTCTTTATGTCTTATCCCTTGCACCCATTTTCTTCCTTTAAGGAAACAACCCTTGCGTAACGTCGTCTGGCAGTTGTGATAGCATAGTAGTACTTTGTATTTCCGTCTCCCTGACCTAGCCATTGGCATCTTGATCGCTGATGCCAATAAAGTTCTTCTTGACAAAGGACCTATTCCATTTCAGAACGTAGATATTTCTCTAGCTCTCTAGGAGAATTCGAGTCTTCTTCTTCAAGAGTTTGTTGAATGCCTTCAAGCCGTGCCAAAAGTATTGTTGTAACCCTAGCAATTTTATGTTTATGCTTCCACAAGTATTGTTGTAAAGAATATATAGGGCTAACATAAATGGCAGTGAAGTCAAAAGACATTTGTTCCCATTCGATATTAGCATGTATAAATTGTCGGTGAGCTAGCAGAATTTGGACTACAATATCAGCTTTCCATAATAACCATATGCCACCCGAAAAGCCTTCAACTTCCACCCTGAAAGAATGATCGAAACCCAAGCTCCTAATAAGCTTCATTGCCCGACCCCACTGATTCTTGGCTTAACCAAGATAACAAGGAGAGGATTATGAATCTTAATATAGTTCTTAATGATCGGCTTGAAGGTTTTACCTTCGGCCCCTTAATAGTGCCATAAGAATATCGACATAAATAAAGAACAGAAGATGAAGTAAACACTGTTAAGCACGAGTGTTTACTGAGTTATCAACCGGAGCCCAACACAGGTTTGTCATTTGATTCTGTTGTACCTTCTCCATTTGAGAATCGGGTACAGATGTGGTCTCAATTTCTGACGTCGAATCCTTCCTAGGACCAGGTAGTCTAGATGGAGGTAGAATGTGGTCTTTAAGTGACGATGGTAATGCAGTATTCTTGCAGTTGACTTCCATACCTCCTCCATATCCCCTCAACCCATGTCCTCATGCATGGACAAAGTAAATGATTGATCTTGAATCATTAAGTCTGTATGTGAGGGAATGGAAATGGCCACGTGTTGACGTGTGTTTCGCTATGGCTCCTCAGCCGTTTGCTTTGAAACATATGTGTTTTTATTTTGACTCGAGTGGGCCGTGTGGATCTGTGGGGTTGGAGCATTTTGTTTGGAACCCGTATTCTGTTTGTTATTTCCCACAGTTCCACTAGACGATGGTCCTTCGGTTCTATAGTCTTGGCTCGTGATTTTTTTTAAGATTTCAATTGTATTTGATTTTTAACTGACATATTAGTGGTCTCTCTTCTTTGGTTCTCTTCAGTAGGCCGAGGTTGATTGGTTAATGGTTCCAACGATTCATTTTCGATCAGTATCATATACCTCAAGCCCCTCAATTCCAGTTGATTATGACTGCCCCTCTAGTCGCTTCCTTGTGCTATTGCTCTGTTTGTTAGGCGACGAGTTCGTCGTTGGACCTGGATCCATGGTCTATAGACCTCCTTCCAAAGGTCGACTGTCAGCGTTTCAGTTCGGGTTACCGGTGGAATGGTCGGCCCCTTCTCTCCGATGGTGCTTCTGTTTCTAGGTTCCGCCTTGTAGGGAAATCCATAGCTCCATATCCAACCGTACCACAAGAGAAGTAAATCTATGGCAGACCCTTGTATAAGACTTTGATTATTTCGCCATCAAGTTCAACAATGGAACGAAGGGGGGAGCTTATGTCGATGTCAATTGCAACCCTTGCAAATGTGCCTCTATGAGATTGTTGCGGGTAATCGTCAATTTTAACTGTGTATCCAACCAAATTCCCAAGGACTTTTAGTATAAAAGGGTGATACCGTGCGCCCGAGAGTTCTAAAAATCGAACGCAAGCTACAACATTCGAGATCTTACCATAAGAGGGCGAAATTATGGGTGCCATGGTTGGACGGAATGAACATGTCCAGAGATCACCCAAGGTCCCTTTATGAGCGCCTGCAGGTAGTCTTCTTCCTCCACAAAGTTAATTAGGTAAAATTCGTTATCTACATCAACAATTTTCATGGGACCCGTCAATTTCCACATGGTGTTCAATCGGGTTTTAAGCATATGGAATCCCATCTTCCTTCCTAGCAATTTTACAACAACAGCCTTCTCCCATTGTTTGTCGAGTCTTCCTCTGAGTGTGATGGATAATTTGATACCCAAGCCAAATTCTCCTTGCACCATATTGATATCCCCTTCTGCTATCTCTATAGGATCCTCTTCTAGCCATTCTAACTCCCTCAGTCTAGTTAAGCTAGAATCTGGGCGTCCTGTGATTGTTGTGCAATAACTAGGTTAAGTAGGTGGAACAAGTGAGGGAGGGGGAGGGTCTTCGTCTCGTTCACGTATACGAACCTTTTTTGCAACATGACCATCGTATCCAGTGGAGATGAGCGCATCTCTCGTGTTTTCAGAGTGTTTTGAGTCCATGGTTCATCAAGCCACTAGCTAGGTATCTTTCAATTGGGGTAATTCGCTAATTTGTGGTTATTGGAAAAGAAAAGAAAACATGGAGGCAGTGATGCAACTTTGTGGTGTTGGTTATGATGACGAGAGAGAGAGAATTCTGTGTAGAACGTTGGAAAGGAAGAATGTCAGACGTTGAGAGTGGTGGAATATTTTTGCCATCTCATTCCGTACGTCTCTTCTTTACATAATATTTTATAACAGAATTAAGGTGGCCACTGTAGCCTAATCTTGCCTGGCAAAAACCACGCTAAATCTTCTGTTCTTAAATTGGTGTTTTAATGATGTGTTAGTTAATTTTGGTCATATATTTATATAAATTTTATATAAATGTGTAAATAAAAAATTAACTGACGTAAGGTTGAAATTAGTGTTTTGAAACTTGAATCGGATATTGAACCGGAAATTTTACTGGTCACCGGTTTGACCGGTTGAACCACCGGTCGAACCGGTGTGACGTCATAATTATATTTAATGATATATAATATTAATAATATTAAAAATACAAAAAATACCAAAAAAATTAAAATAAAAAAATTATTGAACTAGTGGTTGGACCGATCCGACCAATCAATTGATCAAATTTTGATCGATTCTCATTAGTTCAATTGAAAATCGATTTTTAAGAGTGAATTGGACCGAATAGCCAATCGGTCACCAGTTAAATTGACCGGTCTAATCCGATTTTTAAAACAGAGGTTGAAACAAAGAACAGAATATGTGGTCCACAAAAACAACCAAATAACTCCTGTTGACATTCTTTACACATGGTCTTGGAATATAGCTGCGCCTCGACTATTCTTTTAATTTTTTTCAACTCACACGGGAGAGGGTAAATTTGGGCCGAGCTTTTCACGCATTACGGGTTTAGTGAGTTTGGGCCTACGACATTGGCTTGGTCTACAAAAATGACCTTGTCCTTGAGGCAAACTCGGGAGAATCCTTGATGAGCTCATGTAGTAGCTACCAAGTGGCATCGGATATTGGATGTCCCTCCCATTGAATTAGCATCTGTTGATTAGGTGTTACACAAAGAAGTATCTGGCGATGACCCAGAGCTTTCAATGGTGTCAGTAAAGGTTGACTGCCCACAAACTCCTGAGGCAATGGATTTTGTCGGCTGTGAGGATCCCCTTTTTAAAGTTTTGCGTTTGGAAACGTGGAAGATGTCATAGATGTGAGCAGAGTCGAGTAAAGCATGACAGTAAACGACTACACCCACGTGTTCTAAAACTTGGACGATCGAAAACACGATGTGCCAGTTTGTTAGATTGGCAGTGAGCCAAGGTAGACTACCAATAAGGGTGATGAACATAGAATAAGGCTAAGAAATTTAGGAGTAAAGTGAATTGTACCTATGTTGCTTCACAACCTGCGTGTATTTATGTATGGCTTTAAATAAGATGAATCAATTTGATTCAAACTAATCTAAATAATCATATTATCCATGATTGAAACTAGAAGAAGAAGATCAGATGATGTATGATACTTATCTAAACTAAGATAATTTGGATTGTATCTAATGGAACTAATAATAAGAAGGGAGTAAAACCCAATGGTTTGGTAAGAATATCAGCAAGTTGGTGAAAAGCTAATATATGACATATGTACAATAATATGTTTGGTAAAAGCATGAGAGACATGATATGCAACAAGAAAGGTAGCGATAACATTGTCACAGTATAAAAGTGGTTGAATATCAGAGAATCTAAGTTTACCAAGGAGAGAATTAAGCCAACATAGTTTAACAACAGCTAGAGTAATGCTTCCACAGTCTGCTTTAGTACTAGATCTAATCATAGTAGGTTGTTTCTTAAAACTTCAAGAGATTAAAGAGGAGCCAAAGAAAATATAATAATCAGATGTAGATCGGTGATCGTTAGAACACCTAGCCTAATTAACATCCGAGTAAGCAATGACGGTTAAGGTTGAAGGTTTGGTTAGTGTAGTCCATGGGATGGAGGGACGCATTTAATTGTTGTCCAGTGAACATCAGCGGGACAATGTAAGAAATGAGAAACCTTGTTAACAACAAATTGGATATATGATTGAGTTAGAAAAAGGTATTGAATTGCTCCAACAGTACTACAATATTTGGTAGAATTAGAGAGAGGAAGGCCAAAATTTTTAGAAAGTAGTTGAGAGAAGGCAATGGGTGTGAAGACAGATTTGGAAGATTCAAGGTATGTATAGTGAAGGAGGTCATGAGTGTATTTAATTGAACACCTAAAAGTTGCCAAATCATCCTTTTTTCATCCAAATAAATGTTTATTTTACAAATAGAGCTACTTAGAAGTTTTCCTCTATAATCATCAATTCAATAAACTTTATATCCTAGAATGTAAAAAGGTAATAACATCCATCATGAGTTAGTAGTAATAAGACTAGATAGTATTGAATGTTATACCTAAATTATACCACCATCTAACCATTGTCATATTCATATTATAAGCCACTTTTTTAAATTGTAAGACATTATAGATTGAAAGCTAAGCTCTAAGAGTTATTTATAGTGCAAAAAAGTTACACGCCTATATTCTTCTTTTCTTCTTTCTCGCATTTGATAAAATATTTCTTTCTTTTTAGGTAGGAATACCACCTCCAACATCCCCACTATTATCCTGACTAATGTAAAAGAAACTTTCACTAACAATTTTGTAATTCAATCTTTGACTTCTATATTTCTCATGCTCATACTCTTCACGCAAAGTCTCCATTTGTTATTTCACATCATGATTCACTTTTTTACAGGGCTCCACATCACTTTTGATCTTAAGTAAACGCTTCTTTAATCTTATGATTCACACACCTTTCAAATGTTTATTACAATATAAACAAATGGTACAACTTTTTTTATTTATTTCATGAACCAATCTAGTATAAGCCTAGACTGAATTATTTAATCTTCCTAAAATGGCTGAATTATCAAAAGTGCTTAAACTTCCTCCATTTATTTGTAAAAATGAAGGCATATATCAAACTTAACTTGATAACTTCATATCAAAATGAAGTTGTGTAAAATAATAAGAAGAAATAGAGAAATAACAGTTTCTTAATAATTATAAGATACAAACATGTAAGTGAACTTCATGAACTTATATAAATGATTCCTTAAGAAATTCAATGCGTAAGCACATGCTATCCAAAAAACTCTCATGTTTTGTTATTACATAAACTCATAACTATGTCTCTAACCCATTTTGTGTTAGTATCATGCAACCATAAAGTCATAACTGTAACTCTTTCTGTAAGATTACATAATTCAACCATGAAGTTATAACTTTAATTCAATTTGTATAATTACATAATTCAACCATAAATTCAGAACTATAACCTATTTTGTATGATTACATAATTCAAACATAAACTCGCAATTATCACTCATTTTGTATGATTATATAATTCAATCATAAACTCAATTTTATGATTATACAATTCAAGCATAGAGTCATAACTGTAACTCATTTTGTATAATTACATGATTTAACCATAAACACAAATATAACCTATTTTGTATGATTTCATACTTCAACTATAGATTTACAATTATAACCACTTTTTGTGTGATTAAATAACTCAAATATAAACTTATAACTATAACTTATTTTGTATAAATACATAATTCAACCATAAATTCGTAACTATATCCCATTTTATGTGGTAACATAATTTCACTATAAATTAGTCTTTTTGTATGATTATACAATTCAATTTATAAACCATTTTATGTGAGCTACTTTGTGACAATATATAACCTAATTTGTTTACAAAATAATTTTACTCTTTCAATTGTTAGTTCTTCACTATGATTTTATCACTAATTTTGATCTTTCGTTCACTAATTCTTCACTTTCATTCTATATTAGGAAAATATTTCATACACTAATTTTAGTCAACATATATAAAAGTACAATATACAACATAATATTTATTTTAAATGAGAGAACACAATATTTCATTTAGTGAATCAATATTTCAAAATTAGATCTAATTCCAATTCCAAAATAACAACAACTCAAGTTCACTCCATAAGTCCATATTCCTCAAATCCCATAAACACATAGTTCTATACCAGACTTAGTGAAAGTGTGAGACAACATTCACAAATCATAAGTCATCACAAGCACATTCACACGTAAGTCAACAAACTTAACCCAAACAACAACGTCACAACAGTGCAACATAATTACATAATCCACGATTGCCATTTGGAAACTTTGAGGAACTAGGATGGCGAAAGATGAAGGTGGAAGATGACGAAGAACGATAAAGGTGGAGGAACACAACGAGCTACGTTGTGCATGTTACATGCAAAGGGTGGAGAATCGAGGAGAACAAAGATCTGTGTGCACCTGTGCGAGGCTGGGTGATGAGCTATGTGCTTGTGTAGACTATGGAGGACAAATGTAGACTATGGAGGATGGTTGTGAGTCTGTGCAACAAGTTGTGCGCTTATGTAGACCGCGAAGGTTGAGACAGTGCCAGTGATAGGCATTAAGCAGATTGTAGACTGTATACTAGACCAAAGCGTAGAGATAGAGAGTAAGCAACAACAAACAATAGAGGTGGCGAAAAACATTAGCTCTAGGGAGACTTTGGATTGCATTATAGGCATTTACCTATTTAAGGTTCTTTTTTTGCAAATTGGTCCTTTAATTTTCTAAAATCACTAAATCCAATCGGTACTCGACTTACATTTTGCATACCAACCAGTACCTAAAGCATGTACAGTACTGTGATATTAGTACCAATATCTATTATAAATAGACTTAGGCTCCAAGAAGTTATCACCTTTCGCCTAACTCTTTTTGCAATAATTTCATATTTCACTTAACATGTTTTAGGAGGTGTTTGGATAGTTGGTATGGGAAGAAAGGAATGGGTAAGGAATGAAAAAAGATGGTTGGTAATATATTATGATTTAATGAACATTATTTTTATATCTTCTTTTGGGGCAATATTCTATATCCCCAACATATTGAAGAATGGAAAACATATTCATTTCCATTCTTCACTATATTCATTATAATTCCTATTACTATTCTCCCAAGTGAACCAAGCACACCCTTACAGATATCGTTAGAGGTCAGACACTTGTATGACAAATGAGCTGATTTCATAAATAGTTCGAGAAAAATGGCAAAAAAGTATCAAACTTCATAATAAAATATGAATTATGATTCATGATTTATTATATTTTATATGTTAATTATGTTATTGAATTTAAGTGATTTTAGACGATTCGAGGCCCGATTGGGCCTGAGATTGCCCATCTCTAATTATTAATTTTTTAAAAATGACAAACCGATGTCATTTTGTCTTTACATGTTACACCTTAGTCTTGGCGGTCTAGCAAGTCAAGCTTGAGGCTAGGTCCAAGGCTCGATCAACCTAGGCTTGGTCTATTGACTTCAGGCCAGGTTAGTCCCATTCGCTTTGGCCATCCTTAGATTTTAGTTTTAAAAAATCAAAGTGAAAAATTTTTGTATTTATTTCACTGTGCACAGAATCGAATCCCTCCTTAATTTTTCAACAATCAAATTCCACACAAGTTTATTAACAAATTTATTATTAAGAGGCTTATGCCTTTGAGATTATGCTTTTTCACGTATTTATGAAAATATGTTTATCGGTGATCGAATTTTAGCTCGACAGTAGGCATGAAATCTAAGGCATATTGTCAGGTGCAACCTGTAATCAATATTATGGATTTTATACCGTATCAGTTGAAAAACGGTGATTTCACATGGTACCAAACGGTATAGTAAATTTTTAAGAAATGGGGGACTATTTTGAAAAAAAACTTAATCCACACCCCCTACCCCGACTATTAGTGTCTGTTACCCTCTCTCTCTCTCTCTCTGGGTTTTCCTCTTCAACAGGGGCTCTCCTCTCTCTCTTCGATGACTGTCCTCGCCGACCACACATGCCATCGCACCACACATCTCCACATATTGGAACATACATGTAGATTGAGAAAGTAGGTAGTGAGAGAAAACAAAGGGGCACATATAGGAACACACATGTTGCAGGAGAAAGCAGGCAGTGAGAGAAAACAAAAGTGGGATGACTCAAGACAGTTACCTAATAAGAAAGAGAGATAAGGATATAAAGAACAAAGAAATAACACCTTTCTATTGTTGTAGTCAACCCATTTGAAGATTTGGAAGCTTCATTCTTTTCAGAGATGGAGGACGCATTGTAGTCAATAGGGATAAGAGAGGAGAAAATTAAAGAAACTTGGTTCCGCCAGATTCTGGCTGAACTGTGCGTTGCCGTTTAGGTCCATGAGTTGACTTCTGCACGTAAGGGTTCTGGTACGAAGTTCCTGCAAAACAAAGAAGGCTCGTCGGGGGTTGTGTCCTGATTAGCCCCTCCGACGCTCAAGTAAGTCTCTTTGGTGAAGGTGGGATTGCTGGAGGCAGAGAAAAACTAGGGTTAGGATCACGTACCTCTCACAATGAGATTATACCTTATATAGGAGATGGATGTTAGGGTTGAGCCTTCACGTGAATTCCTACCTCTGCATGGAAAGTTTTCGACTGCCAACAGGTTACGAAGAGCGTGACTGCCGACAGGTTACGGAGGGCGTGAGTCGGGCTTGGGCTTGGCATCTTTGGTGACTGGACCGATCGGCCCAGCTATGCGTCCGGACCAAGCCCGGGATCAATGTGGCTGACCCGACCAAAACTTATGAAGAAATGCTTTTCATAATATCTAGCTTTCTTTTTGAAACAAGGCAAACACGTGTTGGTTTGTGTTCTTTTTAAAGCATTTGAAATAAAACTTGCCGCTCAATTTCATCCGTGTACTATAATTTTTCAACAAGAAAAAGAAGAAGAAGAAGCTACAATATGTTGATGGGTATATATGTAGAAAATTTAATGAATTACGATTTTCATGATAGGGACGTTTTGTTGGAAGACTATATTGTAATTTTAAAAAAATTTAAGGATTATATTATAAATTTAAAAAATTATCTAAAACGTTATTAACTAGTATCGATACAATACCGGGTTTAAACCAAATTCAGTACATAATTAGAATATTGCTTGTAAAAAACTAAACAAATAGAATTGGGCTCCAGGAATGATAGAAAATGAGTAACATTCAAAATCCGTGCTGATCGAGATATTGAACTGATTCAGTGATTACTGATTTGACAAATGACAAACTCAAGCTTCCAATACTTTTTAGAAATAATATCTTGATCATATATTCACTCACAATTGCCATTGCCAGAGTTTGTGAATGTGATGCGTATATGCGGAGTACTAATCATTTACAAAATAATCAAAATGCATACAGTGTAAACAAACAATAAGTTACCTCTTATCCCTTGAGTAATAGCTACAGCTTTCGAATTCGAGACATTTATCCTCCTTGATCATTATATTAACATTCTTCAATTCCGAGACGAAGGCAGGATTCAGTCAAGGGAAATGTGAACATTATCTAACTCCTCCGACTCTCTACTTTAACACAACCTCCAGTCTGTTGTGGTTGAGGGAAAATATATGAGTAGCAGTTGATCCAAGACTTGAAGCAATTGAAGAGACTATCAATTTCTTTAAATCTGTTAAGATATATTATATATATCTTTTATTTAGTTTTAACATCTTAATTGGAAATATAAAATCTTAATTGTAGTGAGATTAAAAAAGATGTGGTTGTCGCACTTGTATTTGTGAAAGAATTCTACTCTATAATGAAGTCCATTATCATGCTTCTAATAAAGTATTTTACTGCTAGACATGTTGGTAATTGGATGGTGTTAATGCTAGATTGTGTGGATATTGCATTGGGCTGGATTGCATGGATATTTTGGATAGAAGAAAACACAAGGAAGTGGTTGTTGCGTGTTTGTAATTGAGACGTTGTTGTTGTGTGGTTGAAGTGGAATTCTTTGCTTGAGTGTGTCGGTGTCGTGCACGTCTCCTATCATAGCTGAAGTGAATCTCTTGTGTGGGTGAACAACTGAAGTGGGGTGTGCGTTAACTGTTGATTGAGAAAAACACGGCGGCAATCTTACATGTCTGGGTTAGCAGCTGAATAAAAATAGTGTGATGAATGAGACAAGTTAATGGTGCAGTGAGTGTTAGCTACGGTGTAGTGTGTGTTAGATTGTGAAGAGTGTCAATTGTTATTGAAAGAAAAAGCTACACGTGCATGTCTTCAGTGATTGCAAAAATCGTGGGTCAGCTTGTTATTTTTCAAAACTTTTTCATTTGGAGTTGCGAGTTGTTCTTCGTAAGATAAACACCAGTATCTCGTATGGTTTAATTGAAGATGTTGAAGTTGGGTGAATCGTTTCAATTAGTGGATTATTTCTAGAAGTTGAAATAATAGGAAAGTCCTTTTATCTCAAGTATATTATTGTTCAGTTTTTAGTTGTTTAAGTACTTGAGTTATTTTTTATTAATTTTTCTTTAAGTGAAAGTAGTTAGAAAAATCTTTTGACGAGGTTAACATGAGTCGTCGTGTTATTGGGTGTGAAAATCTTTCATGAGAAGTGAGGTTAAGAGATAGTTACAAAGATTGAGCAGTGATCAAGGATTTAAAAACCAGACCGGACCGACCGGTCCAACTTGAAATAGTCTGGCCATATGTCCGGTTCGGTTTTAGTTAATAACTTTTGAATATAAAAACTAGCCGGTTTATCAGAAAACCGGTCGATTTTCTGACGAACCGGTTATTTGATAACCGAATCTCGTCTTCTCTCCTCTCTGCTCTCTTCTCACAATTCTTAGAATGCCTCCATCGCCGCCTCTCTTTTCTCTCTTCTCTCTGCTCAGATGCCTCCATCGCACCAAAATCAGCTCTCTTTTTTCCATCTTCTCCAGATCTGGCTGTCATCTTTCATTTAAGAGCTTCAGAAAGGGTGTTTGTTAGCACTCCAGTTGTTCTTCTTCACGATTTTGACAGATCCCTTCTGTACTCAATATCAGACATAAGTTTGAAGAATGAAATTAAGAAACAAGTTGTTGGTATTGTGTCTATTGAGTTCAATGCATGTGTTATGACTCAGTTCTTGTTTAGATTAATGGAGATACACGTATTCGATGCTTGGGGAAGCTGGCTTGGAGACATGGGCTGTTGATATTCTTGGTTGGGGTTTCTCTGATTTAGGTCTGATACGTGTGCCTTAACTCGTTTCTCGATTTGTTTCATGTAGAACTAATTCCTATATTGCGTATTATCTTGTGGGTCTGCATTTTTGGTCTGTTCCAGGAAAGCTTCCATCTTG
>JAOTAZ010000219.1:31914309-31929727 GCA_025629785.1 Erythroxylum oxycarpum | reverse complement strand
ATAATTTGGTTGCAGTATGAATAGCTATAGTAACCATTGGCTTGGTTGCTATAAGATTATTTTTTAGCAACAAAAATAATTTGGTCGCAGTATGCATAATTATAGCAACCATTGACTTGGTTTCTATAAGATTATTTTTTAGCAACAAAAATAATTTGGTCACAGTATGCATAACTATAGCAACTATTCTAACTTTACATCGACCATAAAATTTTACATTAGCAAGTATAAATTTGGTCGCTAATAATTTTACCTTTAGTGATCAATTTGAAATGGTTATTAATAATGCATTTTTAACAACTAACGTAATAACTCATCACTGAGCACTTTTAGTAACAACCCTATAATGACCACCTGTGACCAACCCAATTTTGGTTGCTATAACTTTTAACGATCATTTTCTTACTTTTAGCAACCATTAATTATAGTTGTTGAAGCTAATTTTTCTTGTTGTGAATACTAATGAGGATGTAGTCACCACATTGGCCTTTTGAGTCAACATTTTGAATTGTTTTGCTTACACGTTAGGGGATGTCTTTGGTCTCATGTTTGGTTATTCTGCTAACAGGTGTTGGCCTTACATGAGATTTTGAAATGTGCATAAAGGCATTGAATAGAAGAAAGTCGTTGCTTAAATGATTTTTTCGTCCACAGGTGGTGGTGTCATAAGAGTTGATGATTTATACTCTAATCGCTTTTATGTGGAGATCTAGTTGCATGAATTATGTATTTAGCCCACAGGTGTTTCATAATATGTGTAACCGGGCTTTCAATAAAGATACCATTTAATGGCTTTGAGTATCGTTTTTGTTCTACATTTGTGCTGATTTAAAGATTATCATCTTGAAGTCACCTTTTCAGTCAACAAAATCAGCGTCGCCATTGAAACCCTGACCGGTTTCAATATAAAGAAGTAGACAGATGATGTATTGAATGCTATGGAGATAGCTGAGGTTGATATGACTATACGGACGGATAAGCTATCTCCACCTATATCCATGAGCTTGAGAGCTCATAAAGCAGTCTATGAAGTCTGGGATCGATCTAACAGATTATATCTGATGACCATTAGGAGATCCATTCCTAACCATATGCTAAGTGGACTTCCGGACACAGACATAATGAAGAAGTTTCTTGATAATGTCTCCAAGAGGTACATAGTCTCACCTAATGTTGAGACAAGTGCCTTAATGAAAGAATTATTCTCCATGAGGTATATATAAGAGAAAAGGGAGTAATGGAGTACATATCGAGAATAATTCATTTTCACAATAGGTTGAAGAGGTTAAGACTTAAATGCTTTGAAAGTCCACTGCATTGTTGAGGAGGAGAAACTCAACTTTGCTACTCCTACACCCCTCGAAGTAGCTTAAGGGAAGATAAAAATGAAGCCCGCTAAGTTGGAAGGTAAGAAGTTCAAATCTTCTCCACATGCTGATGTTGGTAAAATCAGTGCTAGTAAAGGTCCTAGGGACATAAAGAAACCAGTAATATGAGGTTTAAAATAAAAGACTAAGACCATCAGGTTACTCTTTGGCTTGTCAATTATGAATCTGACTTGCGATAGTCACATTAAGTACACATGGTGGCTATTTAGTGGAACATCTTATCAAGGTGCTTCCGCGATGTAGTAGTTCATATCAAGGATAAAGCCAAATAAAGGGAAGGATAAACTAATAGTTCATAACAATAAAGAAGTGGAAGTAATATCTATAGGGGATGTATGTACTAAACTTTGTTGTAAAGTTCATTTGAGTTTTACATGACATATTTTATATGTGATCCTTTGATCAATTTTAGACAAAGAGGGTTAATACTTTGTATCTAATGCTTATGTTTTACAGTTGTTATTTAATGCAAAACATAATGTTACAATTTTCTTGTCATATGGTTTGTATAAAATGTATCATACCCCAAATTAGATAAATGCTTCTTCGTATCTTGCTAAACAAGTTATGAAATGAAGGACTCTAATGAATGAGAAGTCATACATAGTGTGACATAAAAGTTTAAGCCACATTTTCAAAGCTAAGGTTGAGAGATTAATCAAGAAAAGTATTTCTCAATTCTAGATTTTGATGATCTGGAAACATGTGCTGACTGTTGCAGAGGTAAGTTGACTAATAAGGACATTGAGGTCAACTCATGCTTTTAACTTATTGAGTTTGATACATAAAGATATTGGTAGACCTTATATAGTTGCATTGTGCAATTCTAAATGTATTAGGACATTTATTGATGATTATTCCCATCATAAGTATGTGTTTTTGCTTAAAGACTGAAGGTTGAGAACCAATTGAAAAAATTCATCAAGATAGTCATATTTAACCGTGGAGGAGAATATCATAGAAACATGGTGTTTCAGGACTTTAAAAGCTTCGTTTGCCAGATATTTGGAATCAATTAGAATAGTGACTAAATTCACTATGCCAAGTAGTTCGGAGCAAAATGGTGTGTTGTCGAGAGGCATAAATGCATCCTAAAGGACTTGAAAAACTCAATGAAAAATAGAAATAATCTACCTAATTATATAAAAGTGTAAAAACTCAGCCTTGCACACATTCGTATTTGGGGTTGCCCTACTAAGGTAGTATAATCCTTATAAAGAAAGATTGCATGCTCATTTCATTGATTACTTTTTAGTAAGATATCTTGACCATTTTAAGGCTACAGCTTTTACTGTAGAGAAAGAGAGACCAGAATAGTATCATCACAAACAACTAAGTTTTTGGAATACGATGTCTATGATGATAATGGGCCCATTGACCCTTCAGATGATAACAGGCGGATACTATAATTATTATGTACCTGCCACTCATACAGTTACATTCGTGGATATAGGCCTGTATAGGAATATAAACTCATACCTGTAGATACAGAGGTTCCTGGGGGTATAAGATATAATACAGTTAAGTAAATCCACTAGAGTGAGATAACCTGCTCTCTCATCCGATTACATAGCCTATCAGGTGTACAAGACTATGCTATTAGACATGTTACGGATCCAGTTACTTTTACAGAAGTTGTTTCTGGACCCAATGCGGATGTGAGGTGGGATGCGATAAATGACGAGATGCAAGCTATGAAGTATAGTAAGATCTAGGAGCTAGGTGATTTACATCAGAACTACAAACGCGTCAGTTGTAAATGAAGTTTAAAGACCTAAAGGATTTTAGGATAAAGTTTAGCAGTTTATGAGCTTGCTCAGTTGCCAAATGGTTCACTCAGAGAGAAAGGTTGACTTTATGTTACCTTTCCTCTCGTATCCTTGTAGGACACATTTTGAGTGATTAAGGCAATTATAGCTCATGATGATATAGAGTTACATCAGATGGCTGTCAAAACTGCTTTCCTGAGTAAAGACCTTTATAAAGTGGTCTATATGGTACAACCTGAAAGATTTTAGCATCCAAATGGAACTACATGGTTTGCATGTTAAGCAGATCAATATATAGTTTATATCAAATCTCCTAAAAGTGATACCTTGCAATTGATGAGGTTATGATCGCTTCGGCTTCATAGAAAATAAAATTAAAAGATGCTTGTATTATGAAGTCAAGGAGAGTAAAGTTATCTTCCTATTACTGCATATGGATGATATACTGCTCACGTCAAATTACTTGACCATGTTGTATGAAGTTAAGCAACTTTTGGTCAAGAACTTTGACATGAAGGACCTGGGTGTAACATCATCTATCCTAAGTGTTCAAATTCACCGGGACATATCTCAATACTTATCAAACCTCTCATATAATGCATACTTTGAGTATGTGTTACAAAGTTTTAATACGATTAACAGTAAACTTGTTGTAGCACTAGCTCTCATAGTGAGAGATAATCTTTTACATAGTATCCAAAGAATAAAGTAAAGAGAGAAGTTATAATAAATGTTCCGCATCCTAGTACGATTGATAACCTGATGTATGTTCGGCTATGTACTAGGCATGACATTGCATTCACCATTTGACTGTTTGATCAATATCTGGTTAATCCAAGTGTAGACCATTGAAATGCAGTCAAGTGAGTGTTAAAATACTAAAGCGAATTAAGGATTATATGTTGACATAAAGAAAAGTTAGCAAACTAAACCTTATAGGGAATTCAAATTTAAATTTTAGCTATGTGTCCAGATGATTGAAAGTCCATTTAAAACACTTTCAAGAAGACACGGGTGACTTCCTCGACTATGCATATAGAGTGCATGTTATGGGGCTGCTTCATCGACAGTTTAGCTTAGAAACTTGATTTCTGAGTTATCTGTGGTTGATTCAGTGGCTAGACCATTTGGTTGTACTGTAGTAATTTTCTTACTATGTTGTTTAATAAAAACAAAGAATATCACATGGTCTTAGCATTTAAAGGTCAATTATTTGGTCATAAAGGTGTTGATACGAAAATGTGAGATTAAGTTTTAGAGCATTTAAAAACTAAGGAACTGTAAGTCGATACTTTAACTAAAAGACTTCGTCCACTTGTGCTTGTGACACAAGTATACATTATGGGTGTTTTGGCATCCTTAAACATTGTTATTAACGGATCGTTATGTTTGCTCCATGTACATTTGTACATTTTTATGTGTTATGATAGTGTGATGGTTTATCAATAAAGATGATTATCGTTTACCCTCAGTAATAAGTGTTATCATATATTATCATAATAATTATGAAAGTCTTAATATTTGTGTCGATCTTAAGCATTTAAAGTTCATTAGGCATATATACAGGTTGACTTTGTGCCTATGTCATTTAGACGCATACAATTTTAGTACGGATATCCATGAATTTAACATGATAAGGGGATATAAGTTTTTAATCTTATAAAGGTTCTCTAATATAGTTTAGCATTTAGTTGGAGAATATAAAGGCTTTCTTTAATGCTGTTTAGCATTTGGTGGGAAGGAAACAAGTTTTTTCTAATGTTGTTTAGCATTCGGTGAGAGATAACAGGATTTCTCTAATATAGTTTAGCATATGCGATTTAGCATAAAGTTGGAGAAATCGAGACCTACAAACGAAGATGATATAATTTAGATCATAAAGGTATCATCTTAGTTTGCCACACTCTACTTTTCCATTCATATTAGTGAGGTATTAGGTATACGTGATTTTAACTAATCTGTGTTGCACATGACACATGCATTTGATACTTTTCGGTATCGAAAGCCTTGTAAGATGGAGTGATGGGCTTTCATTATCCTTTGAATCAAATGTTTTGTTTTTAAACCTAGTCGGCTAATTCAGTAGCGTGGCTTAACCAAGTTTTTAAACTAGCGTCAAAATTGCAATTTATACTTGTCCAAATGGGAGAATGTTGGACAATTTTTTCCTTTTCCATAAAGTTGGACAACTATTAATTGTATTTTTTAGTTTTTCAATAAATTATTGTTTAAGTTACATAATTTGATCCAGATAAAAATAATTAAGTAGCCCAATAAATGATATAAATCAATGGATCAAAGTCCGGGTAGAAAATGGATCTCAATTAGTGCGAACCAGACCCATATTGGCCTTGTGATGGGAAAGCTCGATAGGGAAGCTATATATAAAGGTTAATGTCTCCTTCAATTGATCATATTAATCGTAAGCATAAGGATTTTCTAACCCATTAAGAGAGCTTACATATTGAGAAACTATAAAAAGACCTAAACCTCGTGTTAGGAAATACTTTCCATAAAAGATCTGGGAGATTCGTATTCGTTTAGAGCTCAGAAATAGCATCGAAATCAAAGATGGAACTAAAATCAGGTATTCTGTATTACTTTTGTTTTTAATCTTTTATGTATGAATCTAGGTACGTAATAAGATCAGTACTACATATTACATATTCCATATTACATCTTTTTGGAAACAGACAATGAAAAATAATAGCTTTATTTTTCCTGTTGGTTTCCTCTCCAGACATTACAATTCCTCTTCCCCTTTTTTACCGCATGTCAATCCACAAGTGAAGCCTAACTTTCCATGTTATATACAGTGGTTCCAGGTCTTATCATCAGAACATTTAGTCAGACTTTTATCTCAACCGCTACGTTTCTGTACGGTGATATCAAAGTTCATATCTTTATGTTAATGATTTAGCTGTACAGCAATTTGATTTAGTTTAAACAAATAATATTGAATAATTTACTTTCCTAAGTTGATTAAATCCAAAAGGTCCACCCCGGACCTAGAACATAAAGGAGGACAAACTCTCCTTCCATCTACCTAATATTGTTCTGGTGTCACTACTAGGCCTATAATTAAAGGACCCAAGTACCTTTTAAGAGCTTGAAGAAGCTTGAATCATAAATAAGTAAATGAAAATACCGAAACAATCCTTCAGTTAATTACATATTGATCTCCATTGATTTGGTTTCAGATACTAATAAAAATAAAGACAGAACGATTTATCAATTAGGTTTCTTATGAAAAAAGTTAAATTTTATATATTATTTTTGACAATAAAATAAACTAAATTTTTAAATTTTTAAATCATAAAATTTAATTTTTACGTTTACATTTTGTTGTCTCAACGTTTTGTTGCTTACAACTTAATTAGGTTAAGTGCACAACTTTTCAAACGATAATGCGAAGCCGCGCACATCAACAGGAGACTTTTGTTGAAGCCGACCATGTTACATCAGAAGTTTGGAAATGATCAGACGTCCATGTGATAAGTTTCATCAACGAAACTAGCTAATTGTATTATTTATAGATTATTCTAGCTCCACACATAAACGTAGCATTAAAGCTACCAAACATAGAATATTCCGAAGAACTAGGGTTGTTTAAAGAAAATAAAGAAAAGCTTAATAGTTTTCCCCTCTCCAAACCCCCCAGAAACTATATTATGAACCACATTTAAAAACAGTAAACGTGTGCAAAGGTATGGCGGACGAAATTCTGAGAAAAACTGTAACAAGTTTGTGGACACTCTATGGATATCTAGTTCAACCCGTCTTTAAACCCAAACACGCATGCATTGTTTAATTGCCATCTAACTTGGCAAGCCTCTGAAGAACTCGACCGATGGTGGGTCGTTCCAATATGTTATCGCTGACACAGTCAAGTCCGAGCTTTGTTATGGCCTTGGCAGCATTCGCAGAGCATCCTTTTCTCTTCAGTTTCTCATGTACTGCATCTCCTTTGATGTTGTAGCTGTTCATTGCCCAGTCACTAATGTGCACAGGCATATTGCTTCCTGCCAATCTTACCCGCTTCTCCTTCATAATCATTTGCAGTATTACCACTCCCAAGCTGTAGATATCATTTTGTTTGGTTCCAACGCCTCCTGTGAGTCGAGGAAATGTTAATTAATTGATAGTGTCATTATAAAGGAATCTCAAATGATTTGACTTGAAACTTACCATTGCGAATCGTTCATTAATTAATGGTTTAGCTTGACACTTACCATTGTTCATAATTACTGGATCAGTGTACCCAGCAGTGCCAAGTTTCAAATATTCCCCTTCTGCCGTAACAGTCCCGAAATCAGCCAATTTAGGAGTAAGAACCTGGTTCAATATCAAGTAGAATCAGCAAAAGTGTCAATAAAGATAATAACCTAGGTGATCAATTCTTATTAAAATTACTGATCTATGCATTGTACATGTTAAATTTCTAAGGTAAGATCTCTTAGTTAGCTTGTGTTTGACCTTATCCAAGAGAATATTTTCAGGCTTTAGATCACGGTAGATAAGTGGTGGGGAGTGACCATGTAGCTCCTCCACTGCACAAGCTGCCCCAGTGATAACCTTAAGTGTGGTGCGCCAATCAAAATCTATTAAGAAATTGGCACAGAAGTAGTTGTTACTGTAGGCTAATGAATGAAGCATAAAAAACTTCCATGCAATTGGATATCACATATTGAAAAAAGTTTTTTAGTTGTGTAATTTTTCTTCAACCAACGTCCTAAACCTAGTTTTTGTGTTTTTTTCTTTTTCCGGAGAGCCAAAGCAAGGAAAGAATCATTTGAAAAGGTGAAAGGGACCTTTTCCTTTACAATACATATATTTCTTACCCTTCTTAAACAAAACATACGAACTTCAAGGAATTTTTCAAGACTTTTTAAGTAGCCATTAGTTCGTCTAAGCCACAGAAGCATGTGACAATGATTTGGTGGGTGGGTCATCAAGTTAAGCTACTATGAGTACAATCATTTTCACCATCTAAAGACAGCGATTCCATAAGTAGATAAGCTCATGTTTAATGTAACTACCTTGTAATTTATTCTTCACATTCCCATTTTTCATGTAGGGGTAGACCAGGTAAAACCTATCAGGAGCTTCGCAATAGCCTGCGAGTCTGATGATATTTGGATGTTGAAGTCCCGGCAAGTACTTGATTTCAGCCTGAAAAAGTGAAAGAACATCATCGTATATTACATAAATTGGTTGTCAAACATTCTAATGAACAGACAAAATTAGCAAAGCAGTAGATGTAAATTCTGAAGAAACAAACACAAACTAAGGTTTTGCAAGCAGAAATAGAGAAAAGGTACCAAAAAGAAAATATTTTCTAATTCCTTACATCAAACTGAGTCCTTTGTTGCTCGGCCTTGTTTCGTGACACCTTAACGGCGACTTTTTGGCCATTGAAGCTTCCTAGATAAACGCATCCAAACCCTCCTTTGCCTATAAAGTTGCTGCTGTCAAACCGATTATTACAAGCCTTCATTATTTGTTCAAGCTCAAACTTTTTTGCCCGTCCTGATTCTGCCAATACTCATGGAATAATTATTATGATCAAAGATGACATTTAAGCTCCAAAGGAAAGGGAGGATTTATCTTGCACATGAAATGAAGTTAATGCAAATTTATTCAGTTAATGGCTTGAAATAAATAAATGTCCTACCGAAAACTTGGTCACTTACTTAAACCGAATAATCAAATAAAAAGAGGTGGGACAGCAACAAACTATCACTAACAATCTAATTTAAGAGAGATGAAGACAGCAGACATGGCTCGTGACACCTGAAGTCATCTAAACAAGATAAAGACATAGGTTTGCCGTAATTTTCTCTACGTTAAGACAAAGAAAGGAAACATAAATGAGGATTGTTGAAAAAAAAACTGAAATCAAAATATGTTTGGTAGTACTGTTTCAGATTGATAATTAAATAATCTCTTTAATTAAGTCGTTTGAGAGGTTAAGAAAGAAGACTAAAGAATGGCAAACTAAGATTATGTTTAAGGACCTCTATTAGCTAGGAACTAATGTATAATGAGCTTATATTATTTTTTTCTCCCAGAAGATTATAAATGAACTTTAAAGGTGAAAACGAACCATCTAATCATCAAAGCCTTTGTGAAATGATGTATTTTGAATACAAACTTATCAAGAAGAGAAAATGGGACAAAAAGAAGGTTAGAAAGCTAAGAAATTCTCTCATAATACAAAATATTTGTTACCATCCTCCCCATGCCTCGACACTGAATGAAACATTTTCTTCGTGAAATTATGAAATTTTTGAAGTTGTATTTTTTTGTGTGTGGAGCAAGAAGCATACATGTTTCAGACTTTTATAGACTGTAGATGGCTTACGGGTGAAGTTTTGGAAAGAGCGTGCCTCTGAGAATGCAAAGGAGATGCTTGATATAAACTTCATTCAATTACTACACGATAAATCAATTCCATTTCAACTAATTTGTGTAAAAGAAAATGATGGAAAAATGGAAATGAGTAACAGTGTTTTTAAGGGTTCTCCTCACTTTCTTTCAACTTAAGGGGAATCTATATGATTAGAATTCTGTCTACGCGTTCCCTTCCCTAACGAAAACGAAGGCAAAAGAAAGTGAGAAAGCAAATGCTCAGGGTTCCCCTCATTTGCTATGAACTTGAGGAGCAACTATATATCTATCTGAATTAATCTTTTGAAATTTAGCTAATAATATATTTAGTCCTCTAACAGTGCTAATCTAATCCTTTCACTCAAATTTTTTTATTTGATTTGTTATGTTAACTCATTATAAAATGATACTATTAATATTTATGCATCATTTATTGACATTTCGGATCAATATAAGAATATTATGATATTATATCAGTTTTAAGGTCTTACATAATTCAACATATTTAAAATAATAATAAATATTAGTAAATCATATAAAAAACGTTATGTGTTAAAAGTTATAAACAAATAATAGATATAGCCCCTTCGTATGTTTGCAACCTTATAGACTATAGAGTGGCCACATGTATTTAAGACATGATCTGGTCCGCCTGTTCTTTTTTCTTTTTTTTTTTGGTTTCAAAACTCTCTCTTACCATGGTGGAATTCTGAATTACAGGTCTTCTCATTTGGTCACAATGTTCTTGCTCTCACGATAGAGGAATATCACCAGCTACTCTTGCACTTCTTTTGAAAAGATCTATGAGCATATTTATTTATATGAAACACCTAAAGCATTCGAAAATACTTTAGGGAAAACAAAGCTTAGACAAGTATAAAAAGATGTTCAAGTAGAAAACATAGTCCATATCATCTGTTCTCTTTCACCGGACAAGAATATGGGAATAAAAGAAATATTTTCACCTACTCGCTTTCTTGCAAATAGCCTTAGGATCTATTTCTCACGCCAGCATATGAGGTAATAACCCAAACAATTTCACACGTCATGCGTACCCCACTTTTCCATATATTATTACTATATACTTTAATTGTTTATATGCAGTAACTTAACCTGTATTGAATATCAAAAGAATAAGGAAATTGCTGGGTGGACACTCACGTTCTATGTATATCTAGACGAACCGTTTTGTAAGGCTCATTAATTTAATGAGTCTCCCGTTGTTATTGACTTAACGATCATCTAGGTTGGTAAGCCTCTTAAGAACTTGAGCTCCTCCACCGCGCGTGCCGCTCAGTGATGATTTTAAGTGTGGTGCACTTCGAGTTAAATAATTTATTTTTTTAAAATTTAAATTAATATTTCATTTAATATATATAACTATCTCATATAAAATAATTAAAAATACAAAAATGATCTTTTCTATGAATTGTTATTACATCTTACACATCACATGTATAAGATTCACAATTCAATATGTTAAGATATATGTTATATATTTCATTATTTAGTTTTGACATTTTTAATAATTAGACCTACAACAAGATAATTGGACCTACAAGATAATTAGATTTATTTGGGTAATGCTAGCAGGACTATGACGGTAAAAAATTGCCATTTTGGTGTGATGAAATGATAATTCTTGTTTGATTTGGATTCTTAAATCAAAAGGCTATCTTGGATAATATTTGATATGTGATAAAGTTTAATCTTGTGAAGAAGTGTGTTTTGGATTATGGAACTGAGGGCTGAAGGGGCATTGTGTAAAATTCCACTTGTCTACGTATGCTCTCTAACTGCATTCTTTTTTTTGGTTGCATGGTTTATGGACTTACAACTGTGAGCATGATTCTTCATTCTTGTCGATTGGATGGAAGAGTTGATGTACTAATTTTACGTTGATGAGTATTCCATCTTGGTGTTGCGGTTTCTATTAATTGATTGGTTTATGTGGGCATGAAATCTTGTAGTTTGGTTCACAGTTGGGTGATTGTCTTGTGTGAGTAACTTCTGCCAAGGGTTGGTTGTTGGGTGCAGTGTTGATGTGATTACGGCTTGTGACTCCAGCGTGATATTGGTTGTGCATTCAATCCTTGAAGTGTTGTGGTGGATGTGTTTCTAGTGCAACTGTGGCTTTGTGTTGATATTTGTGTGAATCAACTTGGTATCTTCTTCAGTTCTCCAACGTCAATTGGAACTTGGGAGTTGATTTATTTTCTGAACTGACTATGATAGTACCACTGGCAAAAAACTTTCAGATTTGTCTTTAAAGAAGCTGAAAATATCGGGAAGTTGTTCTTTTCTATCTTAAGTGTATTCTATTTTGTTCTTAGTTATTTAATCACTTAAGTTATTTGTTTATTATCTTTCATTAAAAAATTGTTGAGAAAAATACTCTGTTAAGGTTAAAACAAGTCGATCGTATTATCGGGTGTGAAATACTTTCACAGGTTGTGAAAACGAGGGATAGTATAGAGGGTTAAGTAAATCAACTCAATAAGGCCTTGCATAAAACTATTGTCGTTAGTGAAAGTATTAAGCTGTGTGAGGGCACGCAGACATAGGTAAAGTATGCCAAACTGCATTACCACATTTCAGTATTGATTTTTATTTGTGCGTTTAATTTTTTTAACTTTTGACTGTGCTAGAGACGACTACGGTAAAATCAAAGAGTTTGCAAAATCATTACAACATACCATTTTTCAATTGGTATCAGAGCGGGTCACTAAATTAGAACTTAGTACAACAAGTTGATGCAAATCCCCATTTCACAAATATGGCTATAGGAGAAGGTGCATCAATTACCAAGCTGCCACTGTTGGATAGTTCCAATTATCTTTCATGGAAAGCACGTATGAGAATCTTTATTTAGGCATGGGGAACAGAGGCATGGAACTGAATACTACATGGTTGGACACGTCTAGTGATAACTGATGACAAGGGAGAAGTAGTGGTGAAAGACCTATATGAGTGGCCAAGAGTTAAGAAGAGAGAACACAAGGAAATTCTCAAGCCATGCATGCCATCTTTAGTGCTGTTGATGAAGGTTGCTTTTCAATGATATCAACTTGTGAATCAGCTAAAGAAGCATTGGATATTATGCAACTATACTGACGTCAACTGTGCGGAAATTAAAAAAAAACTAAAAATTCCATATTTCCCGTAAAGGTGCCCATGGGTGGTTTAGGCCAGCTTCCAGGTTTGAGAAATTCATAAAGTGAATTATTTATTTTTTGGATTTATTAAATTAGTAATAAATTAAAGTTTAACTCCAGAAAAAGGAATTAAGGCATTCTGAAGTCAATTTCGAGGAAATTTTCATGCTTTAGACATCACATGAGGGAGATACTTCAAGGTTTTGTGTATTAGATTTCATGTTTAGTATTCGAGATCGTATGATAGTCACTCGAAAAAGGAATTAAGACATTTTAAAGCCATTTTAAGTGAATTTTCATGCAACAAACTTGACGTAAGGGAGATACATAAGGTTTTTGTGTCTTAACCAATTGGTTCAGTGTTCAGTGATGCATGATAGTCGCTTTAATGAGATTTTTTATTACAAAAGTCTCAAATAAGTTTTTCACATAATGTCTTCAGCATTAGTGTGTGACAATGAGACTATGCATTCGTGTTTTGCATTTATTGATGATACATTGTCACATTTCATATGCCCATAAAGCATGTTAGGATAACATAAAGATATATCCCTTATGTTTGTGGACTTTTTGAGTGTTAATGAGGATGTTGTCACCACAATGGTCTTTCAAGTCAGTATTTTGAATTGTTCTGCTTACATGCTGGGAAACGTCTCTGGTCTTATGTTTGGTTATTTTGCCCACAAGTGTTGGCCTTACATGAGATTTTGAGATATGCATAAAGGAATAAGATAGAGGAAAATTGTTGCTTGAATAATCTATTCACCCACAGGTGGTAGTGTCATAGAGTTTATGGTTTGTACTATGATCGCTTTTATGTAGATCTCTAATTGCATATATTATGTATTTAACCCATAGGTGTTTCATAATATGTGTGACCAAATTCTTAGTACAGATATTATTTAATGGCTTTGAGTATCATTGTTGTCCTACATTTGTGTTGATCTAAACATTATCATTTTACAGTCACCTCTCTTCGATCAACAATATCAATGTCATCATTAAAACTCTTATTGGTTTCAATACAAAGAAGTGGACAGATGATGTATTGAATGCTATGAAGATAGATGAAATTGATATGACCATACGGATGGATAGACCATCTCCACGTACATCCATAAGCTCGAGAGCTCATAAAGCAACTTATGTAGGCTAGGATCGGTCTAACAGATTATGTTGCATGACTATTAAGAGATCCATATCTAACCATCTTTGGACACAAACATAGTGAAGCAATTTCTTGGTAATGTCTCCCAAAGGTACACGATCTCACCTAACGTTGAGATAAGTGCCTTGATTAAGGAATTATTCTCCATAAGGTATATGATAGAAGGGGGAGTAATAGAGTACATATCAAGAATGATCCATCTTCACAGTACACTGAAGATGCTGAATATTCTTCTTCCTAAAATCTTCATAGTTCATCAGAGTTTAATAATTTGGTGATGACATATTATTCGCTAGATGAGGAGTGGGACTTTAATGCTTTGATTACCCATTTCATTGTTGAAGAGGAGAAGTTCAAATTTGCTACTCCTATAACCCTCGAAGCAACTAAAGGGAAGGTAAAGATGAAGTCTGCTAAGTTCAAAGGTAAAACACTACATCTTCTCTACATGCTGATGCTAGTCAATCCAGTGCTAGAAAAGGTCCTGTGGACATAAAGAAGTCAACAATATAAAGCCTGGAAGGAAAGACAAAGACCATCAGGTAACTCCTTGGCTTATCAATTTATGAATCTAATTTGTGATAAGTGTATTAAGTACTTGGTGGCTATAAAGTGGAGCATCTGATTATGGTTTCCATAGTGCAAAGGTTCATATCCAGGATAGAGCCAAATAAAGGGAAGGAGAAACTGATGGTTGACAACAATAAATAAGCTAATGTAATATCTATAGGGGATGTATGTACTAAACCTTGTTGCAAGGTTCATTTTGGTTTTACACGAAAATTCTTATATGTGATCTTTGTAACAATTTTGGATAAAAAAGGTTAATGTTTTGTATTTAATACTTTTGTTCTATATTTGTTTGTTAAGTCATTTAAATTGCGTATATTTTGGGCATAATTATTGTTAAGGTGTTGAAATTATTATCTGAAATTGATGGAATTGCTCTATAATTGTTTACAGATGGTTTTTAACACTCTAAGGACGAAAAAAGACCAAAAAGATGCAAAAGATGGAAAGAAATATGAAATTCCCAATCTGGACAAAATTTAGAGATTAAGCGTGGGCACACCTAATGATGGAATTTGAAGTCTGCAGAAATTCCAGAATTTGTTTCCAATTAAAACACAATCTCTCAAGATCCTCTTGCCCTCTTTTGAAGAAGCCTTCCACCGAAATTAGAAGACCACCGATTCTGGATAAAATCAAGGGAAGATAATGAAGAGATTCACATCAAATAGGAGAGGGGGATGATTGCCACACATATATATATGTTTTAGGGTAAAAGAATAGAAAAGGTAAGCATTAGGTTAGGCTATCGTCGGTTTAGGTTAGGTTTAGAATAGGATTTCTTTTCTGCTGTTTTCCTGTTGTTGTCTTTACGTTTCTGCACTTTTTCCTTTCATATTTTCATTTGTTTCATCAAAGAACCAGGTATGGAGACACATTGATTTGTTATTTTCTTTGATTTCAATTTAATTATGAGTAGCTAATTTTTTTTATCTTAGTGGAGGGATCCATGTTACATGTTATTATGGTGAGATTTTC
>JAOTAZ010000219.1:31808343-31818974 GCA_025629785.1 Erythroxylum oxycarpum | reverse complement strand
GTACCCACTTACAAATACAGTCCTTAGTACATTATGCACAACAAGTTTTGAGTGTAGGCCATGTTTTCATTGATATTGCATCAATTTCTATATGTAGGCCTTAGAAAATTGATTAGAGAACAAGTACATTTTGGATCTTGCTAAGGGACCTCTGCGAACTGTGAAAGCATTTCCAGTTTATTTCGTCAATGGCTACAAATTTCAAACAGAAACTCAAAGTCATAGCATGGCAGCTGCAAATTGTGGGGTTTCCATAGAAGGAGAATTCATGGATTACTATGGTAAAATAGTTGAGATAGTAGAGGTTGAGTACCAGGCATTGCCAATCAAGCGAACTATGATATTCAAGTGTGATTGGTTTGACCCAACTCCAAATGTTGGAACAAAAGTCCATAGCTGATACAATCTTGTTGAAATCAACTCACGGAGGAGATTGAAACATTTCGACCCTTTCATATTGGCTATGCAAGAAAAATAGGTCTGTTATGTCCCATTTCCCAGTATACGACGGAACAAGTGTGATTGGTTGGCGGTGTGCAAAATGAAACCCCAAGGTGTGTTTCAACCACGAGGAAAGGGAGAGCAGCGAATTGGAAGTGAGGCGTTTCAGGAAGATGCTAATGTTGTCAATGCAGCTGTGACATATGATGATCATGAACCTTTAAACGATCCATTACATGAATTTGTTGATATTCTATCTAGAGAGGAGGACGATGGGCAAAGATCTGTAGAGGAGCCGGATTTTGATTCTTACACTTTAGAAAGTGAAGATGATTGTAATATAGAATTAAGAACTGACAGCGATTAATTTATGTATGGAATGCAATTGTTAATTTCTTCTGGCATGTGATATATGCTCAATTTTTACAACATATTTTGTACAATGTTGATTTCTAATTCTTATTAAAGGAATGTCGAGTTGGCTTCTGGTACATGATGGCCGTAATTCATTCCGTTGGGAGGAATGTGGTAAATTGGTCCAAGCCAAAATCAGAATGGATGCAGCAACAATATAAACTTCTTCGACGATTGATTGTTTGCCTTCCATGACCGATCTTTTAGTTGAAGGTGTATAGAATCATAGAACATCAATTTCCTTATTACATATATCTCAAATCAAACATTTGAAGTTGTTATATTAACATTTCATGGAATATGTTACATGTTTTAAGCTTTAATGAATCTCGAAGATGACATGTATGCAGAAGGAGGCGGGAGTAATGACACAACGATGGATGAAGGATTTCATAAATCAGTTGCTGTCGAGATGTTGCCAAATCCACAGAGCTCATATGCCAATTCACGTACGTAATCGTATTCATGATGGGTTCCATTATCCCATTTCAATATGACAACCAGTTAGTTCCTTCCTATTGTGTTTTAGGTCAACGATTTCCGAACATTTCACAAAGCAACTTAGCCATAGCGGAAAAGTTGTTGCAAGAAGTTATTCAAAACCAAACAGTTTCAGGAAGAACATATACTGTTTCCATTGGAGCGTTCGAACATGCGAGGAACCTTTTCGGAAATCCACCCATCGGAGACTCATTCACCTTTACCGACTCGCATGTTACTTGGCATCCAAAAAAAAATTAAGATCATTGTCATGTATCTCTGTATTACATTTGGGATGTGCTTTAAACTTGTGATATTATTGTACTATGACTGTAACACTAAATTCGATGTAATGCTATGAAATATGTCATTTTGTTTTCCATTTACATTGCAACGTGTAAATATTTCTTGGACAATTCAGTAAGAAAATAATTCCAGGTCACAATATGGGACCAAAGAGAGCACGTCATGTCATGCGCCCCAGGATCAGAGGCATGCTTGGAGGAACTTACTCTGAGGGTGGCCCATCGCAACCTCCAGCTCCAACTGAGTCACCAACACCACCTCCAGCCCCTACAGTTGGAGCTTCTGGATCACCTGCGACTGGAGATGCTGAAAACTCCAACAGTGAACGAACTAGCAATACAGTTATGGAAGATGTTGGAAACGAGATTCAACCCAAATCTGAGGGGCCCTATGGCAGAAAGTATATAACAATATCCGATAAACAGTAAGTGCGATCACATGACACACTGCACATGTTTATCATTATATTGATGTGTTACATGATTGCTTGGATTATTACCTTATTTGTGCTCTGTATTAGGTTCATTCCGTCTGGGCCCTGTTCACGAAAAATTACATCTACCTTTAAAGAGAGGATTGATCATGAGGGTTATGCATGGAAGAAGATCTCTGAGGCAACAAAGATATTTTACTTTCAGGAGTTTGAGGTACAGTAAGGCATATATATGTGTTTTCTTTTTGTTCTATCCATTCATAACATACATATAAATTGCTTATAAGTTTAAATGAATTTATTCCTTATATTCTCATAAACATTTTTACTGGAGTTCTGAACTCGATGGGATAATACATAGTGTATGGGAGTCGTGAGCCCGTACACGTTATCACGATTTAATTAATCAGATACACGACGGTGGTGTATGACTCTCTTACATTTCTGAGGCCACATGGAGTCATTGGCTGGAGTACTGGACATCTCCTGAGGCAATACGCGTCTCAGGTCGTAACTCCACCAACAGACGAGGTAGGGGAGGAGTAGACAATCTTCCCGTTCACACGGGCGGATCAATTACTCACCACGAGCATGCAGAGAGACTTGTAAGTTTTTTTGGCACATTACATTTATATTCTACATTTATACTTTGCTCTAATTTAATGTAAATTGAGTTGCTAATGTTGTCATGAACATATATGTGTAGTATGGCTGCCGAGCATGATTGTGTTGAGTAATATGCTGCAAGCCTTTATGGTTGTCTTGAATAATTTGCTTTCTTCAACAGGGGGTAATATCAAATAACTAGCTGAAACGCTGCCGAATTAGTGGTAAATTCTAGTTCAACTTATTACTTTTCGTTGTTCTACAGGCAAAGTCTACGGGCGTTAGGCCTACACCCTATCAGTTGTTCTTGCATACGCACACTAAGAAACATGACGGTGTGACATTCATAAATAGTCGATGTCGAGAACTTCATGTATGTTAATTTCCTCGTTTCATATTCACTCTTACTTTTAATTATAACTTAATAATTATAATATGTTGTATTTGCCTCCTAATAGGATCAAATACAACAAACAATTGGGCAACGGTCGCAGGATGAACCACCTGTTGATGAGACCCAAGTATATTTTGATGTTGTCGGTGGCAGGGACACTCGAGGAAGGATCTTTGGGCTAGGATCATCTGCCAATGCATTTTATTCGTAGTCTTCCACTATGTCGACAACAGCTGCATCTAGTTCAGAACCGACAAACCGACGTATCGGTCAGCTTGAGGCCACAGTTAATACGTTGATGGAGGTAATTAATAAGCTACAAAATGACATAGTGGAAATCAAAACGAAGGCTACAAACTCACAACAGCAACACTCACCAGGACAATAGGATTGTTGTATTCAAAAATTTGATTTTCACTTATATACTACTAAATGTTACAATTTGCAGTTAAGACTGTTTACAATATTTATGTTCATTTGCCATTCACTATGGGTTCAAAACTCCTAAGCTTATGTTACGGTAATTTATAATTTGTTAACCTAGGAAAAAAATTTAACGGTCAGATTTTCGGCAAATTGTCCCATTAACAGAGATTTAAAGGCGACTTCAACGATCAAAGAAAATCTACTTTTGAATTACACATATGAATTCAGCAACTTTGATTTTACAGTTTACTCATTACCGACGGAACTGTCTGAAAAATTACCAACGATTCCGTCGGTTAATAACATAAAGTCCTTCTGACGGTACTATCAGTGACTATGTCGACGGTACCATCGGAATTTCTGACCTCACCTCCGACGGTTCCGTCAAAAGGAGTCTTCGGGCCTATTCCGACGCTTCTCCTCTTCGGTCAGTAATTTATACCAACTGTATGATGTTACCGTAGGTATTTATTACCGACTGCTCTGTTGCCGACGACTTCGTCTGTTGCTACTGTTCGTCGGGAAATATTGTTACCGATGGAATTGCCACTAGTTCCGCCGGTAAATTCTGTCGGTAATGGTGCTTTTTCTTGTAATGAAACTTTCCCTTTTACTTTCACTTCTATTTTTTGTTGTATTTTATTTTTCGTTTTTATCATATTTAAAACAAAAAATTATTTAGATGATATTTATAATAAAAAATTGAAAACATAAACAAAGTTGTAATGAAAAACTGAAAACAAATAAAGTTTGACTATCTCAAGTTTTTATTTTTTAATTATACTAAGATGTTAATATTAAATTTTAATTCAATTATTTTTAATATATCAAATTGCAAGGTGACAACAGGAGGAGGAGATATGTATGGCATTGTTACATATACTTCAAAGGCACACACAGGTGGATACAAGAATGTCCTAGTTATTGCTTCTGAAGTCAAAGTAAACGGCTTCTGCCATATCTTATCTGGTCATCAATGGGATTCCCCTGTTTGCTTCTACCTATGTCGTTTCGCAATTTGTTCAAGAGTGGCACTGACATGAATATATAACCATCAAAAAATGATTTTGAACCCCTCCAGACACTTTGAAAAGTTTAACAGAGATTGGGCTGAGTAATACGTCTGTCGTAGCTAATGGCCTTTCCACGCAATGTCTAAGCTTGTCAAACGCACATCAAAAGCAGACTTTTTCTGAAACCTGTCCATGTTACGTTACGTTCTAATGGCTGACTATGAATTACGGTAGGTACCTAATAATGTTACCTAATTATTTTCAAGATGAAATAAATTAGGAATTGTACTTGTAATTGGAAGGAAAGTTACAGATTATTATGTATATATAGTCGGTGACTAATACTTGCTGAATGGATAGGGATAGTTGATTAATTTTTCAAGTAAATTGTCGGTCCAATGATATATTTAAATGCATCTCACGAAGAATTACGCTTATGATGGGATGAATTGCGTCCTTGTCTAATTTTGTCTTGATACGCTTCATTTTCTAAAATACAACTCTTGTTATAGTATTAATTAAGGACCCAACCCAACACGTAGACTTTAATATATATTTGCTCAAGTCAGCCAAGTGATGAGGTAATAGCCCAAATTACTACGCTGCCTATGTTTAAAGGAACACGATATAGTTGTTTGTATATTGTAAGCAGTAACTTAACCTGTGCATAAAAAGGTATAACTGTAGCAAGCATATGGACACTGACACAGTCGACTGATTATTTTGAGTCTCTGATTTTTGTTGATTTAATGGTCATCTAACTTGACAAGCCTCTCCATAACTTGATCAATAGTAGGTCGCTCCAACGTGTTGTCGCTCACACAGTCAAGTCCAAGCTTTGTTATGACCTTGGCAGCTCTTATAGAGCATCCCGTTCTCTTCAGCTTTTCATGTACTGCATGTCCTTTGATGCTGTAGTCGCTCCTTGCCCAATCACTGATGTGCACAGGCATAGTGCATCCGGCAAGTCTTACTTGCGTCTTCTTCATAATCATTTGCAGTATAACCACACCAAAACTGTAGATATCATTTGGTTTGGTTCCAGCTTGTCCTGGGAATTTTAAGGAAAATTTCACTAATCTAAGGCTTTAACTATCATGAAAGATCTAATTTGAAACTTACCATTGGTCAAAATGAGCGGGTCAGTGTACCCAGGAGTACCCAGCTTCAAATATTCTCCTTCTGGAGTAACAGTCCCGAAATCAGACAGCTTTGGCACGAAAACCTGATTCAATATCAAGAGGAAATGCAATCAATAAAGCAGGGGTTGATGGAGATATTGAATTAATGATCTAAATCATGTTTTCAATGTATTTGTATGTGTGTTTGACCTTATCCAAGAGAATATTTTGGGGCTTTAGGTCACGGTAGATAAGTGGAGGTGATTGACCATGTAGCTCCTCCAATGCACGTGCTACCCCACTGATGATTTTAAGCGTGGTTCGCCAGTCAAGATCTACGGTGAAATCGGTAGACAGCATTAATTGTCATCATAAGCTAATATAATGGATAGATTTAGAATAAGACTTTCACTGAAAACAAACATTCTGATTAAGCAAAGCTAACTTGATACTTTCAATATATGTACACTTTTTCTTTCTGTTCAAATAAGGGGCCAACTTTTATTACGAAGAGAAAATCTAAATCCTAACTAACATGATTGTTTGTTGGAAATGTTAACGAAAGTCGTATAATTAACAGAGGAAAAGAGATTCAACATAAATAAAGGTCTTGAGATGAGTGTCTTCCCACGTCAGCTAAGTACAGTGAAGTCAAGCCAGCCAACAAAACAGAACATAAGAACAACGAACGAGGCAAAGAAGGCTATTTTACTTAAAAGCTAATCTATTGATCAGTGTCTTGCATGATGTTAGACATTACCTTGTAATTTACTCATCACACTTCCCCTTGGCATTAGTGGATAGACAAGATAAAACTTGTCTGTTGTTCCACAATGGCCAACCAGTCTAATGATATTTGGATGCGTAATTACATTCAGGTGCCTTATTTCTGCCTGACAAAATAGGGAAGAAGATTAATGTTATTTGAAGTATAGACTACAGATTCTCAAATTAAAATTTGTTTTTAAGACCCTAAAAAGTAAAATGAAAATAGAAAAAAAAAAAAGAACAGCCCGGAATCTAATGATCGAAGAAAAAGTAGGGTTCGCCTCAAAAGTTGGATTTTCTGAAAGATCTCGAACCCTAGCAGACAATGAAATTGCACTTTACGAGTTTAACAGGGGGTTTGTCTTATTTAACAGGCAATTTTTTCTAATTAGTGTAACAATTTTAGTCCATCATTATTCCTAAATAGTGCATGCACAAACCATGACAATGCAAAAAATATATATATATATATATATATTTTAAAAAATCTTCTTTTTGCTTACTTCCCACTGAATCCTTGTTTTCATGTTGGCATTGCCAGACACCTTAACAGCTACTTGCAGGCCATTCACATTCTTCTCCTCCCTTCCGTGGATGATGCCACTGTAAACACCGCCAAAGCCTCCACGCCCAAGAAAGTTTTTCTCATCAAACCCATCAGTATATTCGTTCAGTTCCCCAGGAGTAAAACAAATTATATTTGCAGAACCTACGAACAAGAATTTGAGTTACTTTATTTGACAATAGAAGACTAACCTCAACAAGCCAATTGGGATTAATACTTTTGATTTGTAGGGAAAAGAAATTTTCTTCAATTCAGTTGAAGAAATCAATCAAAGTCTTAATTTACCATGATCCTAAATTGTTAAACACCTACAATGCTAATTTGAGACAAAAGAAGTATCCTTGACGACAATATTCATAATTCAAGAACCACCCAGATTGTCACCATGAATTGCTAAAAATATTATCGAATACCACAAGGCGTTACGTTAGCCGTTACGTGACTGAGTGCATTGGTGATGATAGTGTTCTGACTGTGATCGAGATATATGTGAATGAAAAAAGAAAAAAAACACAAAAAGATGGGGATGGGGATGAGTAAGAGACTCTGGTGGATTGGTTATAGTCGAAAAACATGTCAAAAGGCCTACAACAGAAAAGGTTTTGTGAAGGAACTGTGATGATGATGACTCGCCGCAAAATTCTTCTGCCTCACCGGAGAATGCGGCTGCTGCGAGATGTAACTCGTTGAGTTCACGTTGAACGGTGCCGGAGGTAGTGATGGCAACGGTGGAACAGAAACAATTCTAGTTACAAAAGGAGTTTGATATACAGGGGAACTTTAAAAAGGTGGTGGTGACAGGCAGGGTAAATAACACAAAAGAACTGGACTTTAAAAAGGTCGGAGAAGGTGGTGAACTGCTAAAGAATTTAACGTTGTTAGCTATCAAGAAGTTGGTGAAATGAAGAGATTTCTTACCGTCCTCCGTGAGAATAGACTGACTGGCATTGACCCGCCTAAATCCCCACATTTCTTAACTTGATGGAAGATGAACACTAAAACAGGCGAGAAAGAAATAGGGAAGATCGATGGAGATGTGATCGACTAACAGCCATGGGGGAAATGGGCAGAGTAAAACTGCTGGGGAGTTTCCAGTATGTAATAGTAATAGGTCCACGTGGAGGTGAGGGAAGATACAGACAAGAAAAAGAGCAAAGTTTCGTTTGGTCGGTCGGAAGAGCCAATCAGAATCGTTGTTTTAGCCCTTTTTCGACAAGTGGTCCTCGGGTTAGGTTGAAAATTTGCGTTTGGACTACAAAACCCTCAGGGCTTGACACCCCTAGCTTGAGTATGCGAGAGTGTTACTACTTCATGCAGAAAAAAACATCCTTTTTTTGCTCAAGTTAAAAAGAAAATTTTGTGTTTTATGATGAGATTGTAATGTTTTGTTGTTTTAGAAGATGATTTTATTTGGGGTTGGCTTTTTTTTATTGTTTTCTTTAGATGTTTTTACTGGGAACAAATCCTCTGTCCAATTTTATAGTGTCTTATTGTATCCAGTAAATCTCAGCTATTCATTTATGCGAGCCCTGTGTGGGTTTCACATAAATAAACGTGAGGTCCGTATAAATGAATGCCTGAGATTCACTGAACATAATAAGACACCATAAAATTGGACAGAAGATCTGAACTCGTTTTCACTTAGGGTTGGGTTGCGTTTGGAGTTTTATAAAGGTAATTCTATGTGGGGTTGGCTTCTTGATCGTTGAGCTATGGTGTCAAGCTAATGGATTCGATGAGTCTTACTTTGTTTCCTAGTAATACATGAGATTTACAAATTACACGTCCAACACTAGCCATCCTCTCTTTTCTTAGATGTGGTGGGGTTTTGATGTTTTCAATGGCTTTTAGGGAATTTTAGGATATAAAAATGTGAAGTTGCCAAAGTGACCAATCTAATGTATGCCCTCTTCTTTTTCTACATCATATCATACAAACGAAAGGGCTGAGAACGGTTAAGACATTCGCGTGTTTAGCGAAGTCAACGAGGTAAAGAAGAGCAAGGAAACAATAGTTAGAAGGCAACAATGGCTGAATTAGAGGTAAGATCAGTCAAACTTATCCTTCTTATTCTTTCTTTGTTTCAGTTTAACTTTTAACACATTCTTCCTAGATCTGGTTTAGTTCTTTCTTACAAGGATCTGTTATTCTTTTCTTTTCTCTCTTCAACAACTCCATTAGCCATTTCTAATGGGGTTCTGGAATTTATTAAGAGCTGCTCTAGTGTCTTCTTTTTCCCTCTGGTTAGTTTTAATTAACCAGTATTTAGTTAGAAGGTCCTATGTTAATATGGATGTGGTGTTGCTTCTTCGGTGTTAGATGGGATCTGTGACTGAAGGTCCCGAGAATTTGGAGTTGTGTCCTTAATGTTCACTGTAGCTTCATGGCTCTTGATGGAGGAGGAGGAGGAGGAGCATGTTAACAGTGTACAAATCTGTAGCACATATTCCACACCCTTTTTACGGAATGGATATTGAAACCGAAGATCTTCAGCTTCTTTGAAGCGTCTTCAAACAGTTCCTAGCAATTAGAGGAAAGAAGGAAGCTGTTCAGATACACAAAGTTGATTCTTGACAGGGTCAACAGGAGGCTTGAAAGGTGTTCAATATCTTTTTAAAGCAGAGGGAGAGCATCTCGAAAGAGGAGGGGCCAACATGACAAAAACATAAAGCAAGTCATCTGCGAAGTTTACTTGGGACAGTTTAGTGAGGCAGATTCCAATGATGTTTAAAGGAAGGGCTGAGGAAAATGTCTCTTTGAATTAAAAGGGAGAGAAGTACTAAAAAAGTTGTCTATCTTATTTTCAAATTTGTCTACAAGATTACAAGTGTTTTCTACTTGAATTGGGTCGAAAAAAAGAAAAATAATTAGAAGGGAGTAATTCTAAGCATTTTGATTTTAGAGAAGGGTCAGCGACGAACTTGAAAAGCTAAAAGAGGTAGGTGTTTTAGTAGGGTAAGAATGAAAAGAAACGTGAATGTGAGAGTGGTCCTAATTAAAGCAAAATGACGGTAGAAGTACTCCCTTCTAAAAAAATAGGGTTCTCGGACTACAAAAGTGATATAATAGTTGGTTGGATTGTTGAAGCCTCTAAAATAATTATGATTCTCCAAACTTTTGTAGTAATCATAGATCCATATCAATTTAATAATTTTTTTAACTTAGGCATGCATTATGTGGAGTCCAATATAGGGTTCTCGGACTACAAAAGTGATATAATAGTTGGTCGGATTGTTGAAGCCTCCAAAATAATTATGATTCTCTAAACTTTTGTAGTAATCATAGATCCATATCAAATCCTTAGAAAACTGAATACTAATTTCTTAATTTCAAACAATAAAATTAAATGAGGGGTTTTTGATTAAATAAGTGATTAACTGAAATTAATATAAAAACAAATTAAATCAACTTAATTTAAAAATAAGAAAGTCAAGATTACCAAGCTCCGATCTAACTGTAACATTGATCATTGGCTCAAAAAGAATATTTTCACGATTCAAGTAGTTAGTCTGAAACATATTAGGATAGTCGTAATAAATCTCAAATTTTCTTAAATTAATTGGTTCAAACACAACATCCAAACCAAAAGTTATCATCTATTGACTAAGTATGATAGTATTTCATATCAAATAAATGATAGCAAAAAAACTCCGTGAAAAAGACT
>JAOTAZ010000219.1:31764196-31776973 GCA_025629785.1 Erythroxylum oxycarpum | reverse complement strand
CCTAAATCAAAAAGTCAACTCTCTACTCCAAAAAGTCAAACTTTCTCAATTCTTCATATTCTCACACTTTTTCTCTTCATTTCTTAATTTCAACTTCCATTTCAATCAACTCATTCACTTTACTCTCATAACCCATACAAAACTACTCAAATATCAAAGTCATCAAAACTAATCAATTATTTTCTCATTAATTTCCTTAAGGCACGATAACATCTAAAACACAATTCATATACAAAAACACTCATTCAATTTCAATTAATATCTCTAAATTTCTACTTAAGGATCAGGGTCCAACAAATACTCTTATTAGTGTCAATATGTATTGACTGGATGCTTTAAAAAATTTGAATGGGGTTAAAAACATCAATATCCATTATTTTTCCTAAAAAGGGGATTTTAAGTCCTAAACTTCCTAAATTCCAGAAATCCATCCAATTGGAATTATTTGCAATCCGTTTCAGTACCATTAGACTTTAATAATTATTATGAATATTTTCAATTCTTTTCAGGGTCGGGTCCCCAAAAATCAATATTCATGTGAAAAATACTATTCGCGAAACATAAAAATTTACCTTCACTAAAAGGAAAGATTTGGGTTTTACACATTAAGCCTTATTTACAAAAAAACCAGTTATAAAAGGTGTTAATAAAAGAAACGCCATGGTTTAATAAAAATGTATTTAACCAAAATGTGAATACGATTGTTTATTCACGCATGTGCATTCAATCAATATTCCACCTTGTTTTCATTTATTCGTTTAGGGGAACTCTATGCATATAGATGGAATGTTGAAGTCTCACTTATCCCAGTTGTTGGTCTATGAATAATTTGCTTATCCTCTTTTAACTTTTGAAAGCTTTCCTATTCCTCTCATCCCATCCTTATTTATTGGAGTTTTCATGGGGCTTTTTAAAATTTCTACGGGAGTATGGAGTTTCAAGCTTTTTTAGTATCAAGGTTATGATCTAGATTGTAATAATTCTTTAGTCAAAAACCAAGAATAGAATTTGCTTCACCTTTAATAAATTCAATATCAAAATAAAAATATCTATAATAGATTTCCATCAGGAAAAAATAATTTTGATACAATATTTTTAATACCCTTTTATAAACTTCTTTTGGCGACTTGCAATCAATATGAAAATGAAAATTTTAGTTCAATAAATACTTTAAATTTTTATAATGCTTAGTATAGTAAAAGAACTGATTTAAATAGTACACTAATTGCTTTGAGGAGAACTCCAATGGCTAAAAATGTATTATATAATTTGTGTCATATTATCAATTTTTTATTTAATATCACACCTTACCCTATATTAGATATATTTGTTTCAAAAATTATATAAGAATTTTGATTAGCAAGGTATAATATTTGGATTTTTTTACTTGTTTGTGAAATTTAAAGTTCTTTATATTAATGTTATTGTGCCTCGTTGAATGTAGTATCATAAAAATCTAATTTATGTTTGGAAAAGGCTAAACAATGTTTTACATACATCTAGACAATCTTTTTTAATAATGTAAATAAATGTGTTATTATGTTTAAATGTAATATATAGAAGAATAAAATACTAAAACATCATTTATGTAAACTATACATAACTTATTATATAGTAAGAAAAACATCATTCATAACTGTTTGAAATTTAGAAGGAGAATTTTTTAACTCAAAAGGCAAAACTTCCATTCAATTTGTCTAAAAAGAACTATAAAATAGTTTTAAATCAATCCTTACAATTTATTTGCATTTGTCAATATCTTGATTCAGTGTCAAATTTTGAAAAGTAGTTTTGTATTGATCCTTAAGATCTTTTTCTTTAGTTTTGATGGTCTAATCAATTTTTTATACAAAAAATTAATTTTCATCTACGAGTAAAATTGATTTTTTATACTTAAGAGAATTTTCAATTATTTATAGATGTTGATATCCTGAATGAAATTTAACCCATTTAGCCTAAATGTATAAAGGCTTCAACTAGATTGTTTAAAAAATCGTAGATGTAGGAATTAGTTAGGAATTCCAAGATTTGGGAAGTTCAGGCGGTTGATATATGGTTAATGTGCACTTTAAGAACAATATTTAATAGAAAGTGGTTAGTTAGAACATAGTTATGATTGGAAGAAGGTTAACGGTTGGAAAGTTACAAAACGACTATTTAGCGTAGTTGAATTTGAAAGGATAGTAAAAACACAAAGACATCACAAAAATAAAAAAAGACAATCAAAATATTCAAACACACTTAATGTATCATTATTTTAACTTTATTTGCATTTTGTACTCATCTGTTTCTTAAATATATTTATCCTTTTAACTTAAATTTTAAGCTTTAGTACTTTTTAGTATTTAACAATTTAGTAAATTATAATTCGTTCTCTAATTTTCAAAACCCACTCATTTCATTGTTTAGAATTCATGCACATTTTTAAGAGAATTCCTCCATAGCATGCTCGCATATAGGATGGTCATAAAAAAGTGGTCAACATTTTGGCACGTTTGGAGGGATGATAATGGCATATAGAGGAATAAAAAAAAGAAGATGTTATGCCTCTAACCCTGGAGGAAGAAGTCCTTATAATAGTAGCGAATGAAAATTTTGTATCTTAAATGAAAGAAAATTTAGAGAAGTTAACATCACCTTAAGCTAAGTCTCAAACTAGCAAGAATTTGAGATCACTGCAGTTATAAAAAAGAAATGATCTCGTTTTTGCAAATGATATTTCATAGTTGAAATTCGTCTTTATGGCTGAAGCGATCAAGATGTTGGTAGCAAAGATGGATAAACTTTCTACCATTTTTTATAGGTCACTAGGCAAAATTCTTCTTCTTTAGTAAGATAAGTTTCTGAAGGGCTCATGGGATAGCTTGCACTAAATATGATGGAAGTTAGTGAGTATATTCGTCCTCTAGTTTCTTCCTCTATGGAAGAAAGATATGTTCATCCCCATAAAAGAGAAGATATTCTTATGATACCATTCTTGTGATGCCTTTGTACTAATTCTGGAAGTAACCGATAGATTGTTAGGCCTTAAACCCTTAGAAAACAGAGATTTTTTAAAGTTAAAGCTAATAGGTTGAATTACAACTTCAAGTGTAAATTTTTAGCTATAAACTAAAATATTGTTTCTATTGTTGCTCTTCACGAATGAGGTTTCAAGTTTATATAGAAGTTGTTAGAAAAGATATTAAAGAACTGTATGGGCCTGGCTTGAGATAGATGTTGCCCATAATTACATAAAATTTATCTGGAGTATATTGACCATGAGAATTCTTATCCTCATGGTTATATAATTCTTGAGTTATCCTTGCTTTTCAGTGAAGATGGTCAATCAAATATACAACACTTTACTAGATTTACTATTTAGTGTAGTGAATTGGCTATTTACAAAACCTCAACAATTTCAGGCTAAAGCTATTTACAAATTCTTTAACATGTTCATATTTTTCTTGGTCTATTTCTTTGCCCAGAAATTAGATCTTTTATATGCAAAAACGTAAAGATTATTTCATACTCAAATCTTTTGGATTAAGCTTGAAGTCAGTATAATTGAAATGTTTAAAATGACATAAAAAAGTAGGAAGAATGTGGATATGTTTATTACTCAGTTGAAGAGAAAGAGGAGTTGGTGTCAAACTGCACTCCTGGAGAATGAGTATGTGAAGTTAGCTCAGAGAGACCTTGATATTAAACTTTATAAACAATTTAAAGTTTCCTTGCTCTAGAATGAAAATCACTTGAAATCAAAAGGAAAGTATAAACACTAGCTACTTAAATGCAATGCACTTTTGATATTTCCAAAAAATGTAAAAAATTAATTTCTTATTATAGGAGAAATTTATTACTTCGCTGTCAGAACATATGATTTCTACAGCGGAAGAGATTCAGAGGAGGAATTACTATAAATACCATAACACATTATTGATCCTATGAATTTTTAATGGGGATTTGAGAATGTTATTTAAGATCATATCGATAAGGGAATTCTATTATTTACTAAAGCTGACTAAACTATATTATTAGATGAAGATCTATTTTGACTAGTTGAAATTATTAATGCAACTGAGTTTGAATTACAACTTTTGCTAGATGTTAAGAGGAAATTGAGGATCGTAAATAATTATTTGGCATTAGTCTCGAATTTAGGTACTGGTGTTTTTGTTCCTAATTATAGCTTGAATGCTAACACTAAGAATGAGAATCAACCAATTCTTAAAATCTAGTAGAAACTAGAGATTATAAGACAAAATCACAAGCTAGAATTCACCTAAATCTTTAAGCTAAGTTTTAATTCTCAAATTCCTTGTTTTTATAGATTTATAATGTTACCTCAAGTACCATCATCTTATCAATAACATTGAGTGATACATCCTAAGAATTTAATGCTATTACCTAAAAATTAAAGAGAAAACTTTAAAGGTAACGAGTTGATGCAAGGTTTGGAGGAAATAAGCCATCATATTGTTAAAAGCTCATCTTAAGGAATTTGAAATGACCCATACCAGAGTTCCACTTCTGAAACCTGAGTGGAGCCCTCCCAGCGACCCTACAATAGCCCTCCAATCGATATCTAACTCAACTGAATGGTTCTCGTAAAGCCAAGCCGTTCAACTATTAAAAATCTTTTATACTTTAACTTTTACAAGCGCGGAAAATAATGGGAACTTTTTAAAAACAATTTATTAAAAATTTTGGCAGCATAACGACTGCTTTTCTAAGATTCCCAATTTTCAATAACTTGCATAACACATTTTAAAACACTTCTATATCAATAGTCACTATAATAAACTTTTAAAAGCTAAAACATGTTCATTAATTTCATTTAAGGGCTTTATTAAACATCCATTTCTTACACAAATGTACATAGCAAGATGACACAAACACAGCAGCACCCAACAATATAACTAATCTTGAGGCAGAGTCCTAATTACCGCAGCACCTGTACCATACCTAGGGTGGCTTGTTTAAAAATATAAAAAGATGGGTGAGCTAAACGAGCTCAGTGAGTGTAATCAGTTTTCAAGAAAATTGAACTTTTCATAACAATATAACTGCAATATTCCATACAATCATAAAGATCATGATAAAACATTTTCCATAACAATTTATTCGTGCATCATTAAATCTGGTAATACCATAACCTTTCGTAAAACACATTTTCAATTTTTCTTAAATACTATTTTGAAATGCTTTTCGAAATTAAACTCATAATATAAAAGTTTTCATTTTCTATTTTCCTTAATCAATAAACAGTAATAAGTTTTCTAAAAACTTTAATACTGAAAAATAAGTCAACCATTAGCATTGGTACCATACGGTACCTCTCAAATCACTTTTAACATAAGTAGTGTCAGCATTACTATTTTCATAACTTTCCTTACTCAACATAGCCCACCACAAGTTTCTTTACCATACGATGCACTACGTATAAAGTCACAGAGATTGCTTACCCATAACTGGTTAACCACTATTTACAAAGCTAGTTCTATATTGCTTACCCGTAACATGCTAATCGCTATAGACCAGTAGTTACGGAGCTTGTTTTCCATCGCTTACCCGTAACGAGTCATGGAGCTGGTTTTGCATCATTTACCTATAACTGGTTAACCACTATTTATGGAGCTTTTTCTACAGCGCTTACTCGTAAAAGGGTAAACTGTTATAAATATACCTGTATAATAACATGTATAAAGCATAGTGGTGTAACATAGGCAAAAACAATTCTTACATTTACGAGTCAACTTATTTTCTAAATTAAATATGGGAACATTTATAATTGAATTATTTCGATGTAACTCCCAATCATATAAAATTTAACTTTTAATTTAAAACTCATATATTGCCAAAGCATACATTTATTCTAGCAATATTCACTTGTAAAATATCATTTGCCTAAAACTCAGTATAAATATTCATTTCATGATCAAATGAAAACCATTTGCATAAACTCAATTTAAAGAACACTCATATGTCATCAATTCTTTTGCAAAGAATTTAGTCATATAAAACAGGTAAAATACGTTGACATGTCATCAATTCTTTTACAAAGAATTTAGTACTATAAAACAATGAAAATACACTCAAAGTTTTACACACTTATTGCCAAGCACACTCACGTATTCGGTGACTCTCCTTTATCAACACAAAATGCATTTTGCTTAGGCATTTATATCCAAATAAGGGAATAAGGCATTAAAACTATAAATTTGGTTTAATCAAAGTCGAGCTTAGTATTTAATAGCGTAATATGTAGACTAATTGTATTTTCGTTTACTACTGAAAGCTAACCTATTCTTCTCCGTTTCCAAATCTAACTTCAAAAGCCACTTAAATACCATATTTTGTCAATTCTAACTTACCAATTCCTTCAAAACACAATCTAACCTAATTTAATTCACCATATCACAATCATGCATGATGAGTCATGGTTATGACCCATGTCCATAATCCATACTTCCACTTGTTCCTTAATTTGATTAATTTTCACATAGTAAACGCTCAAATAAGGTTTTGAGATCTGTAGATATTTGTTCCCCTATGTCTCTAGTTTCTATATCATAAAAAATCATGTCATTTCAACTTCTAAATCATAAACAATGTACCAAATATCACAAGTTGTTTCAACACAGGGCAATATCAGGTTACCACTTTCGATCTCAAATGTCAATATCGTTCATCCCGAATTAGGTCTAGGTCTCCCCTATAGATTTTTAGTACTATGTCTTACGTTTCATCTCCTATTAGAATCACTCAATTTGGAGGTCTGTAGGCTGAGTTATGGCCAAAACATTAGGACTAATTCTAGTTAACCTAAGGCAGAATCCCATTACGCAATCCTCTCTTGTCATATTCAATTAATTCCATACAAGGAAACATCAAAGTAATACCAAGACAACATTGATCTTAAACACATCCATCTCACTCAAGAAAACCCATAAAAATTAGAAATTTAAGTTAGGAAACTAACCACTTTTTCCTCCAATCTTTTAGGAAATTAGTAAACACCAATCCTAAATCTTTTCTTCAATTTCTACTCCAAATCCACAAAAATGGCTCCTCTCTTCTTCCTCTTCTCCTTTGTCGAATTCTCCCTCTTTCTCTCTTGTTTTCTTCCTTTTTTTGGGTTCTCACGAATCCTCCTTTCAAATGAACCAAATTTTGTCTTCTTTTGCCTTTTTATACTACTTCAATACTTTACACATGTCACTTTCTTATTAAACATCTTAAATGACTCATCATCATCTAATTTAATATTTCTTAAACCGTATGGAATCTTGTAATTAGTCAATAAATGTGATTCATTTAAAATATTTTAATTAGCTCCAATTATGTAAAAAGACCAATTTGCCCTTCCATAGATTACTAAACTTATAAACCAAATTAAATTCCAAAAATATTCCACAATTGTCTCACCATCAAATTGACCATAGGATACTTTAATTAGGATCAATACTTAGTAATTAGGTGCCTCATAAATTTTGAATGGGTTTAAAATCATTAATACTGATTATTTTCCAAAAAGGGTATTTTAATCCAATAATTTCGTATTACCCAAATTCTATTTAAATAGCTTCAATTTTGACTTGTTTCAATTCCTATAGACTTCAATCCTAATTCTGAAGATTTTTATCACATTTTGAAATTATTTAGTAACTCTTCGATTGCCCGGAAGAATTTTCAAATTGAACTCTGAAATCACTAAATGTCATTGAAATCTTCCGGATTTTATTCAAAAGTATCACCTAAATCTACAAAGCACATTTTAGGGCCTTTAAAACTTGTCTGGACTCATACCTTATCTTTCCAAAGTTTTCAAAAAAAATTGAGAAATATTCGATCAAGTCTATAATCATCTCTAGTCTATCCATGATCTTCGTTATAACAACAATAATACATTTAAATGCTTAAATTACTCTAGTATACCATAAATAGAGCATACTATATAAAATGTGTGTACAACACATTACACAATACAATCATCCAACTAGGATATTACAATTTGCCTTCAACAAGACCCATTACTTCTAAGGAAAGTACTGTAGACTCAAAAAATGAGAAAGAACATTTAAAAGTTAATGATGAACAATATATCAAAAAGAATGAAAGGAACAATTTTAGATTCCACAAGAAATCTTCCTAATCAGAGAGCCAAGATGAAAGTCACATTGAATTCTTCACAATTGGAGAAATTCCTATCTATTTTCATATGCAATTTCTTTTATGAAGCTTTATGTTTCTTTTAATAAAACTTATAGGAAGAAAGTAAACCTTGTACTTAAGAAAAGAAAATGAAAAGTATTTATGATAATCACGGATCTAGGAATTTCAGAGAAGGTAGTTTTAAAGAAATAAGTTAATAAGATGGCTTAACATATAAGGCCTTTGTACATTAAAGTCCACATAAATGGTAGCCAAGTTTCAAGAGTTTTGGTTGATGATGGATTAGCTATACATATTACGTTGACCAAAATGATGAAATTTAAAGGTGATATAGATTTAATCCCCCAGAGGTGTCTATTGTCTTATTTATTAAGGAGACTACTAAGGCATGGAGAATTCATCCTGTGATTGTCACAATGGAGGTCAAGTCTCTATTGGAAACTTTCTTTATTTTAGACATATATGCAAGTTATCAAGTTTCTACGAAGATATTGGATCCGTTGTAATTACCGTCCATCATTTTTTGTGGAAAGTCAATGAGGTGGAAATTGTTTAGGTTGATTCTCAACCTTTCCATTCTAAAATGGATATAGTAGAGGCAAAATACTATGATGATCAAGTGAGGCTAGTTTAGATTAGAAAGTTATCTCATTGAGAATGTTCAAAAAATAAGGGTGTAAAAGAGTTAAGGTTATAGATATAAATATTGGTGAAGACAACTACCATTGTGATTATTAATAGGATGATGGAGGTTTCAATTATAAAGTAATCGGATGAATAATTTCAAAGAAAGAATTTGTAGGGACTGCAATCACATAAATAAAGTACTAAATGCAGCAAATCATGCAGAATTCTAAAGAGCCAGAAGGGTGTGAGAATGTTGAACTGGTTTTTAAGAAGGAAAATTTCTTAATATCGGATGAAGTTTAGTTGGAAGATTTGGAATTTGTCCCTATAAAAATTGATAACTTTGGAAGTTAGAATCGAGAATTACTGAAAAGATAACTTTAACTAGTTCAAGAGAATCTTGGAGTGTGTTTATTAGTAAAAGTCTCATTCTAAAAATAAGAATGAAATTAGTTAAACTTTTTAAGGAATATAAAGATTACTTTACATAAGATTATGCTAGGATTAAGCAGAAAGTTAATAAAACATATACTTCTTATAAATCCTGAATTGTGTCCTTATCGTCAACCTTCTAAATATTGGTCCAAACAAGTATAGTTAAAAGTAAAAGAAGAAATTGAGAAGTTTATAAGCTTAGTTTTATTAGACCATTCAAATATACTAAATGGTTAGCCAGTGTTGTACCTGTGGTAAAGAAAAATGGCAAGCTAATTTATGTTGACTTCAAGGTTTTGAATGTTGCCACTCTTAAAGATGTGTATATATAGATTATCAAAATTTTAATTGATGCAATGGATAAATATTCCTTATTTTATTTTATAGATTGCTTTTTTTTTTGCAGTCAGATTTTTACAACTGAGGATGATATCCCTAAAATAGTCTTTAGATGTCTTTGATCAATAAGAACATTTAAGTGGATTATGATGCCTTTTTGTTTAAGAATGTGGGAGCTATTTATGAGAGGGCTATGAATGATGTCTTTCACAATCAACTAGGCCACACTTATAAAAGTTTATGTAGATGATGTTGTTAAAGTCCAAAAGGAGTATAAACCACATCTATAATTTAAGAGAAGTTTTTAAAGGATCAGAATGCATAAGTTGAAGTTAAATCCTTTAAAGTGTGCTTTTGGAGTAAAAGTAAGAAACTATTTGGGTTTTTTAGTTCACTAAAGAGGGATTAAATTAAACAAAAATAAGGAAAAGGTGATTCTTGAAACAAAGCCACCTCAAAATAAGACAAAACTTCAAAGTTTTTTGGGCCAAGTAAATTATGTCAAAAGTTTTATTGCTAATGTGGCCAATAAAATGAAAGAATTCTTAAATTTCTTAAAGTTAAAAAATTATGAAAATTTCCATTAAGAAGAAAGGCATTGGGTAGCATTTGACAAGATTAAAGAATTCTTGACAAATCCTCTAGTTTTGATGTCATCTTAAAAAGGAACACCTTTGAAGTTATATATTTATACTGCAAAGGAATCTATTTAGTGCTTACTAGCACAAAATAATTAGGTAGGTCACCATTATGCTATTTATTATTTAAATAGAAATTTGAAGCTAAAAAAAGGAAGTATGTCCCTATTGTAGAATTATTTTTGGCATTGTCTTTTTTGGCTCAAAGTTAAGCATTAATTACTTCAAAATTGGATTTATGTGGATTCTCAAATCGATTTGACGAAATATATTCTAGATAAACTAGTTATTTCAAGGAATATTGGAAAGTGGTTTATGAAATATAAATTTTAACCTATATTATTATCCTTAGAAGTAAGTAAAGGGACAGGCATTAACTACTTGCAAACCACCTAATGATAAAAAGTCAAGAGAATGGGGAGCATTTAGAGTTTACTTATAAAATGAAACTTTAGGAGTTTAAATTCAACTATTTTAGCATAGAGAAGTTAGCTAGTGTGGGGATAGTCTTTACTTTACAAAATGGAACAAAAACTCTTATTTTCTCTCAAGATGGATTTCTCATGAACTGTAATCAAACTAAATTTTAGGGCTTAATAACTAGGCTGCAGCTTATATTAGATATCAGGGATAAAAAAATACTCGCTATAGGAGATTCTCAATTGATATTATGATAAATAGTAAGATAATATAGGTGCATAAGTTTAACTTTATCACCTTATTATATTGCTACTGTTTAATTATTACAATTCTTTGATGAGATTGAACTTTAACACATTCTTCAAGAAGGAAGTTGTGAGGTGAATGAACTTTCTTAAATTGCCCTTGGGATAAGGATTTTTTAGGAGCTCGTTTATAAATGTGTTATTAAGCAATGAAAGTCTTATTTGTCTATTATAAAAGAGGGATTTCCTTAAAAATTTTAAAATTGGTAAAGGAGTTCTTTAAGATTAGAGAGATGAGATTAGAAATTATTTGTCATGACCCGGTACCATATCAGGCCCATGACAATCGCCACATAACGGGGCTAAGGACACTCACGGTATCCTTAATCCGACTATACAAGGCTAACTGAATATCTATTCTTCTTTTTCTTTTCTTATTTGAAAAATTTGGGCAGCTGAATGGCTGTATTTTAAAAATCCCAAAAGCTGCAAACATTTTAAATACACTTCTATATTCACATCGAACCACAACTTCAGGACTTTAATGTCCACTCAAGGCAATCTCAACAACAGTATCAAAAGATTCATACACAAAGTCATTTATAAAACATAAAGCAATCAAAAGTTAACTTACAAAATCATAAAGTTTATCTACATAAACACAGTTCATGAGCCACTAGACAATAAAAATACAAAATAGGAAACTACCCATGTGCAGTAATACCCCAAAAATTTCAAAAGACCGAACGATCCACTTAGAGCTTCAAACTCACTAAATTAACCTGCATGGTTGGAAAGCGGAGGGGGTGAGTACACTAGGTACTCCGTGAGCAGGAAAAACATATATCACAAATAGAATTCGATTCATACCAAGACGGCGTAGATAACCTATGAAGTGAATATATATCACATAAAAATACATAAGTCCAGCCTATGACTCAACGTATCCTGGTTAGGAACCATATAGGCCTAGCCTATTAACTCACTCCTCCGATGAACATAGGTCTCAATTCCAGTACACAAAAGCATAAAACATCATATGTATTAATCAAATATCGTCAGAAAACCAATATCATGATAAGCCAAAACAATCATGTGTGACATCACTAGTTTTCCAAACTGATGTGCACACCCACCGATTCTCAGTTTTGGCTCGACTTTCATCCGTGCTGAGTCCAGACTACAGTCGACAAGAGGGTCATGACCTTAGGAGATTACCTCGTCGGTTTGCAGACCCTAGGTGTGGAATCACCCGCACGTCCCCTAGAAAGATGTCGATACGACGACTCGACTTTAATATACTAGCATCAAGCGTATGGGGGTCGCTTAATCAGTAATCAATTTTGTCGAGCACACAATTGGCCAATCATTTCCTCACCAATCACAAAACAAATCATCTATAATTATTAAGTATAAAAATCAAGTAAGGCACCATGCCTTTATTTATTGGTCCAACTGTTAAAATAAAACCGTGCCATGCCTTTAAGCCAAAAGACAAATACACGCAACATACATGACTCGATTATGCATATGTAAATTCCAAAACATTTTCTCATAAAATAAAAGTCATCTTTTGTACTCCAAGTGCAAAGTTGTTTAAAACAATGTCGTTTCGTAAATATATAAGCATATTAGCATCTATTTGAGATTTCAATTATGTTATACATTACCTAGGTTCAAAATTCGTATACAAGTCATCATACATGTCTTAAGATGATCTAATCTCATATGAGAAATATTGTTTCCCCGACTCACCTCAAAAGAAGGTATACACTCTCTTAGCTTCAACAATCCTGGGTACGGGCTCCTTAATTCACTGCTCCTGAGCCTTTATACATAAAAAGGATATACAATGAAATTACTACCTAAACATAAATTTCCTATTTATACACCCTCACATAGGTGTATAAAACACA
>JAOTAZ010000219.1:31749495-31760699 GCA_025629785.1 Erythroxylum oxycarpum | reverse complement strand
GTGGGAACGATATCCGCTTACCGCTACTACATTAAATTGTTTTAACGGGAGTGAAATCTTTTATATTTGGTTGCAGGTATAACCAGTCTTGTATACACAATCAAATTATGAATGAAATACCAGTTTGACATACACTCCATACTTCGCAGGTGATTCTCCTATCTTAGCAATTGATCAAGTTTTGATAAATAAGGAAGCATGGTAGGCATTCTACGATTTCATTTACATCGAGTGCAAAACAGAATGAAAAAATTTGCTGATTGACGCCTCATGGAAAGAAATTTTGCTGGGGGAGATTATGTCTATCTGAAGTTACAACCCTATCATCAACAGTGTTAAAAAAACGCTTTTCACAGAAGTCATCAGCGTTGTTCTATGGTCCTTTCAAAATCCTTCAAAGAGTAGGGTCGGTAACATACACACTTGATTTACCAACTGATAGTAGGATTCACCCTACCTTTCATGTTTCACAACTGAAATGTAGGGTGTCTGATTCTGAAATCATATCACCAGTATTACCTCGATCTCTATATTCCATGCTTCATATACCAGTCGCGCGCTGTTCTTGATCAAAGAAAGGTGAATCGACATAACTGACCAACTGTGCAGATATTAGTACAATGGTCTTCTTCGAAGGATGATGACATTTCTTGGAAATTTCTGTAAGATATTCAACAACGTAGTTAAACCTTGTGGACAAGGTTCATTAGAAGAAGGGAAATGATAGGAGCGAAAGCTGATGAATGAAGACGTAGATATATACGACGTAACATTGTAAATAACACATAAATTAGTGAAACGTTGTCGTGTAGGGGGAACATTTGTCTCGTTGTAAGTGGTTGGCCACCAATGGTTATTATAGTCGTTAATATGATCATTGGAGGCAGAGAAGAGAGTAACAAATAACCATCACTTCTTTGTCTGTATTTTCTCTCTTTTCATTCATTTGTTTCAATCCCTAAATTTCCCAAATTAGCTATGCCTCAAATATCTATATCAGTCTTCTTCTTTCTTATAATTCTTGATTCCCAAATTTAACGAATTAGGGTTTTTGACAATAAACCTGTGACAGTGAATTTAGTGACTTTGATACTTCTATTTTTGACTTAGAAGATTTTGGAAAAAGTAATTAAACAACAGGAGAGATTAATCTTTTACCCTATATTTAATAGCACAGTTCTGTTTTAAGATCTTACGTGACACTATCTTCATCCATAGCGAACAAAAACTGTGTAAAATGCTCTGTACATTGTCTCCCTGACAGCCTACCAAGAAGTTTTTAATAATCCTTGCTGCTAGTATATATTATATATATACACAAACCAATGTCCCTGCAGATCTTCAAATAGGCTTCTTGGAAGTAATTTCCATCCTTGTGCAAAGAAATTCTCAGAGCTTTTAGCTGCCTCTGTATATGGTCCTGAAGCCAAATCATCATATTGTTCATTGGCATGTTCTTTTCCTGAATACCACTCAGTTCAAACAGTCAACACTTTAAACAGATGAATCAGGACCATTGTTTTTGTTATTTCCCTTTCTGAAAATGGAGGAGCAAGAATCTTTTTCCTGATTTGCATCCTCTGTGCAGTTTGTTTCTTGAGAATCTGCGACAACACAAGTTGCGAGGACCTCACTTGACGTTGAAGAACATTCCTGTCTATTGGTTTCGATGGGATTGTACAATCTTTCACATTCTACAAACATATAGTCCTCCTCTACTCCTATGTCAGATGATTCCTGGGATTCATTTGTACACGTCTCACAACTCAAGTTCTCATTTAGTTTCTCTTCAATCTGCGTACTTATCTGATTCTGAGATGTCTTTAAATGATAAAAACCACTATCTGACTGCGAAGTTGTAGGACATTCAGTTGCCAATCTAGGAATTTGCCAAATGTCTTCCCTTTCTGGGGATAAATTGGTGACTTGTTGACTGCTCCCTTCAGCTTCCTGTTATCATGCAAAGTTCACAAATAACTAAATGCCAATACTTTTCATTTAATAGGTTCACATATAGCAAAGAACCATCTATAAACCAACAACATTGAACCTAACAGCATTGAACCAGGACGGGGATTTGGGAAGCAAACCAAGTAGGAGATTTCAATTAGCATATTCAATTTTATTGACAAGGTTAACATATATCCAAAGTTGAACAAATACTCGAGTTTCACAGAAGGCTTTCACACATGTCACCCAACCCAACCAACATATATTTAGCTACAAATAGGGTTCTCCAAACAAATAAAAATAATAAAGATATCTCATTCAAGAATGATAAGAATCAGAAATAAAGCCCTTATCATTCTATAAAGTTTCCAGAATAATTGGGACAGGATTTTAGTACCTCTATTGATGACGAAAGACTCCTCCAGTGACTAGCTCCCGTTTGCCACTGGATTCCACCAGGAAATGGTCTTGCACTGCCTGCTCTAAACTGTTGCTGTATAACTCTCGAAGAGGTAATGGCTGACAGTGAAGTCCCAATTCTCATATCAGCTTTGGAACTAAAGGAATAACTTTTCCATGCATTTGGTGTCCTGCTTCTCTTCTCAAGATTTTCTGTTTCAAGTTCTTGTCTGGTTGCGGCAAATTGGAAGGAATTATTTCTATTACTGGATTCCGATGGAGGGACCTTTTGACACTGATCTTCTAAAATTTGATAGATTAACTTCTGGATATAAGATCGTTTCAATGAAGCCTCTTCCACTGGAAACCACTTGCTGTTAAGCTGTTCAGCAATTTCAGAGATATGTTTACTACACAATGATATAGAGTCATAGACAGATACCACCAATCTCGTTGGTTGATAAAATGTTGAGAATAATATTAACATGTTTCAGGTTAAAAAGGTATTTCATGTCCTCTGGACCAGTTCCATTCTAGCATAAATGGCATCAATCATATCCCAGTCCCAATAAAGTTAAGGAGAAACAGAAGAATGGCTTAAGTTGTGAAGGATGAAATGTTCTTAGTCATACCATCATGTAAATTGACATCATATTGAATAATTTTACTTAAATTCCACAGAAAAGCAAGTCAACAATTACTTGATGTGTGTAGTGATTCTCATTGTTTAAGGTCTCCAAGATACATATTTTCAGTCCTGCCATGGCACATACAAGGATTGTACATAAAAGCTTTCACTTCATTAATTCTGTAGTCCTGTGCTAAATTAAAAAAAAAAACAAGCAATATGAACCGCTATCCTAGAAATTCAGTTTCCACATGGTGGTACTTCTTGTTGGAACATAGATGTTGCTCTTTGTCTTCCAGTAAAAGCAGCATGGATAATGAACAGGATTTTCCAGGCTCTCAAAAATGAAGATACGCTTAACATGCCGGAAAAATTTCTGTACATATTCATCAAGCATCTAAATTTGACCAAATGTCCAAAGACTTTCATACATAGACTGAAGAAACTCAAATTCAAAAAACAAAAACTGATGTAATGAAAAAGTTTCTGAACACAAAGGTTAACCCAAAGGTGAAGTTAGTATGTGCTACAACTTTCTAGATAGAAGTCTCAACTTAGTGTATGATATCTATAGAATGCAAAATGTAAAATGAAAAGATAATGTTCCACATTTCGGAACTCTTTACAAGGAAATGAGATCATCACTTACAAAGTGCGAAAACTTTGTTATGTTGAAAGGACTGAAGTTAACTGGAGCTTCCTCAAGAAAAAGTTCAACATAATGAAGCAAGAAGAGGCCACAGTCATATGAATTTTGCTGCTGTGGCAGCTGATAAAAGAAAAGGTCAAAGAAAGTTAAAACAACTAGAGAAATATATTCCTGAAAAAAAATCCACATTCAATATGATAAACTTGGAAAATGGATAGCACGAGCCATTAACTCCTAGTCTGAATTAAGTAAATGTCGAAAGATTAGATCTTCAAAGATAATGTTGATTCACCAACTGTAATCAGGGTTTTAAGAAGAAAATGATGCTGATATAAAATAAGGGGAGAAAGAAAGAGGACTATAAAACGAAACTGGTTTGTGTTAACCTATTAACAGATCTTACAAAAAACTTCACAAACGTGTGTAACTGAAAGATTTTTCCAGTGTTCTAAAGGTCCTGTAAATTGAGTGAACATTAAGATTGTTCAGAAGTATTGTTACTGTCGATGATATTTCTACACCAAATTACTTAGAAAACTTATGTAATACCTCAAGGGAAATAAACCGTAAATTTAAGAACTTCAACAATGCATCATCCTCCATCTCTTCGTGCCTTGCTTTCCATTCTTCATACAGATAACTGTTATTTCATGGCATGCACAACATGAATGTAACTTGTGAGCTTTTCCATTACAAAACTACAAACGGGAAACTTATACTTCAAGTCAACATAGTCAAATTAGATATTAACTATGCTGTTGTATAAAGAGTTGTGTCTTTTCTCAATGTTGATGGGTATATGAAGTAAACTAGGATTTCTTTTTCTATGCATGGGACGTATTTTGGAACAGGCATTAACTTAGTAAGTTTACACATGAATGTTTCAAAAGATTTTTGTAAAGAACTCCAGTTGCGTGTTGAGAGTTTCTACCGCATCTTTTCCAGGAATACAATCAACAGACAGTATAAATAGTCCCACTTAAACGTCAAGCTAATTAACATATCCAAGACAAGATTTCTTTCCCAGAATCAAATCCCTGGGTAGTAAACTTGAAAAAGATCATCTGACTACAAAGAGAAAAATGTAAATAACCAAGTTGATTGCTGCTTATAATTTGAAGTTCCCTTTTTTAAGTTTATGTCCCTACTCATCGACTTCTACAATAAGATAGTTGGAAGCTGACATACAGTTACCCGTGGCAAATATACAAGTACCTTTGAACAAGATTCTTGAGGCCCCGATGACTTCCCTTCATTGAATCCATGTGCAAGATACATGGTACCCTAAGCAACTTCTCACATTCTTCATCTGTACTATGGTTATCAAAAAGGTTAGAGCAAAGAAGTCCCAGCATATTACTTGCAACCGAAGCAGGATACCATGGGCACAAACCTCTGAAATGAGCCACTTCACCTGGGTGGCAAATGACAATCAAACTCCAGTGATGACTGCCACCAAATTAGTCAATGTGTTATGAGAAAGTGGCAATAAGGGACTTTTCCCTCATTTCCACAAGAAATAAGTGCACAAAAATGACTCACCTGTAGTTTACAGGGATAAATACATAATCTTTGTCAAAAATATTCACTTTCCTGGTCCATTTACGAACCCGCTCAAATGCTTCTCTCCCTTCACGAGAACTAAATGGATCTTTGTCGAGATCAGCGAGTTTCCGAAAGAAAAAACTATTGAAAAAGTGGAATCTGGGTTGGTTCTCAGGAAGAAGTCTGCTCTTTAAATACCTGTCAATAACCAACTTGTCTAAACTTACTTTATTTTGTAATGTGAAAGAAAAAGTCCAACTGACAAATGACCGGCATTCATTAGTAAACGCTAAAAGTAATGTTTAGGAGCCAAGAATGTGAAGAAAGATCGATATGCTTCGGAAAGGAAAAGGAAAAGAAAAAGGATCAGCATAAGGGAATAAATTTACTTGATATAAAAGTCAATTATTGTGTCGTTGATGAATGTCTCCGGGCTAAGAAGCTCAACATCTCTCTTGCTAATTGAAACAGCATCCGGGTCTCCTTTTGGGAAAATAATTTCTTCAAAAGCCTGATCGAGACTGAAGCAAAAGAATCTGAATCGGCACATGTAATGGATGAAATAAGTGTGATTGTGATCCAGGAAAATTATCCAGCGAGTTAAAATTGGTTAACAAATACTAACAGCAACAGGTATCAGAAAAGTTTCCAACAAAAGGTTTCAATGCAAACAGATTTGGAACAAATTCTTTCAAAACTTTAATCATATGGAAACTCCAATGCGAGAAACCAAAACCAATGACATATCAATCATGTCATTTTCACAAATTTTTCCAGAAAAAGAAATAGTATCCATGGTTATAAGAAAAAAATGTTAACAAGGATAAACATGATATCAGAGGTGAGTGGAGAAATTGCATTGCAAGAAAAAGAATCAACAAAATCTACCACATTATGCATTAAAATGCATTTTCTTTAAACTGAAATTAAGTCTGATAATACTATAGTAGTAGATACTTTTCAACTCTCTTAAAATAGCTTCTACTTCAAACCTTTTAGAGTAACTGGAAAAAAGTATATAGAGTCAATAACATTCATCCTTCAGTTGTATAGTACCAATCATTTCTTGAGAACTTGCATGCATATAGCAGATTCAAGTACTCAGAGACACAAGTGTATATGCACAAGCACATATAAAACTCTTTATTCAGAATGACACATACAAGCCCTTACACCAAAGCTTGCTACATGGACAAAATAATGCTAGACTCTCCATCCCAATTATCAAGAACTTACCCAGATATATAAGGTTTTGAGATGGCCACGTTGCTCTGCCCATGATTTTCATCATTCTCCCGACAGGCACTGGAATGGATAAGAGTTTAATAGAAAGGAGTTATTTAAAGAGAAACTGCAGTAAGGCAAAACTGCCTAAGAATTGCACAAAAACACGCTAGATTTAAGTTATTTCAAAATAGGGTCACAACTTCCTGCTACCATGAACAGGAGCAATTAAAAAGTGATTTTATTACTCAAGTTATAAAATCAGCGAGAAGAATAAATACTCACCCATAGATATCACTCCAGATATCTCTGTATCTGAAACTTACGAGTTTGATTGCTTCTTGTCTTCCACACCAATCAGGATCACAAATCGAGAACTGCAACTTATTGATACATGTAGAGGTGTGATCAAAAGTTAACCCTGACAATGAGAAATTCCAAGATTTTAATTTTTGGCACAAGATATTTAACAAAATAAGAAACTGTAACTCATTTACAAAAGACAAAGTAGGATACATCCTCACATTGGTCAAACAAGCTTTTTGATATTTTAACCTTATTAGAGAAAGACAGTGATGCTTAAAGTAACCAGATATACCAAACAAAACAATAAACATTAAGAGCAAAGTGCAAAATCTTAAGATCAATAATACAGATGAAAGATGAAACAACATTATTAATGGAGAAATAAACATCTTTTTCATCACTACATCGATTTTTACATGTAAATAATACCCATTTTACCAATGTTCTTTATCACAACTGTTGTACTGGAGACGCATCATCAATTTGGACATTTTACAAAGACAACCTATTACAGAAAATTGGCAATGCAATCTGAAATTTTTTCAAATTGATTTCTGAAATTATGTTTATCATAAATTCATACTGAAGAGAGCTCTTTGTATGATGGTAGAACACTTGGGAGGCAATGGGAAATGAATGTCAAAAAGTTAAGGGCAGGAAATTAGACCCTAAATCCATTTGTTTGTTAAGATAATATACATACAAAGTATGTTAGCCACGTATCCAAAACTAAGGCATTATTTGGCATTGTTTCCATACAGCAAGGTGCAGCAAGATTACACCAGAGTTCACGAATAGGATCAGAAGGCATAGTGCTGGTCCATAAAATGTTGAATTCATCATAATATTCAACATAAACAGACCCTTGAATTTAGTGGAACTACAAACCTGAAGTTTCATTTTCATATCCAACTCCTTTAGAAACCTTTGATTTAAGATGAAGATTAACAATAGCAGTCTCAACCTACATTCAGAAATCAAAGGAACTTAACCTACCCATCCTAGCATGTATGTAACAGAAAAATGAAAGCAGTGTATGTATAAGAAAAGAGAAAGTAGCATATCTCACCCTCCTGCACCATTGAGACTCAACTTTAATAACATCAAGAATAGGCCACCTAGCATTAAATTTTCTCTTAGTGCCATTTACAGTTGAAGCCTCAACTCTGATGCAGCTCTCAGAAAAAATTAAGTGGGACTCTGTACAATACAAGTCCCCAAATAACAAAAAATCTGGGAATATAAAAACTTCCTTGTTCAACGGATCCTGAAAAATTGTCAAATAAAGCAAATGTTATACATTGTAATTATTAAAACTAAAGAGAAAATCGGATGATGTAGATAAGGGAAAGGGAAGGACGATAAAGCACCACACTTAACTTAGTGCAAAATAGTTAATTCCAATCACCTAAATGAATCATCAAAACTAATTAAGTGAAAACTGACTTTATAGTCTAGCTCAATTCGATCCAATGTGGTAAACTGTTTGAATGCACTCTGACACATTTTCATTTTCTTTTCCATACAGATGATTTATATCCATTTTAGAATCCTTTTGATCTCAGCAAATGACTTGTAGAAAAACACTTCCAGTCATAAATTGCATCTTTAATCACACAACGATAAGATCGATGCTGATTCTTATAGTACTTACAATTTCATGTCTCAGGGAACCATGCTCCACAACTTTTTGTTGTCAATTAACTGAAAAGAGAAAAGACAATAAAGTTAAGTAACTTCATGAAAGCAGAAGAAAGTAAAGCAACTCTTTTAATCCAATAGCAACAGGAAAGTCCCTTTCCTATTTTTCTCTTTTAGAGTCCCTGTTACTGCTTTTAGATAAAAGTCCTTAAAAAAGAAATGAATTTGTAGGAGAGAAAAGCGAAAACAACGACAATGGAGATTAAGCAATGATCAGTCGAAACAGAAACATCATCAAAATCCAAAATTTTTCATACATTTACATTTCTCCGAATTCGTCGTCCTACAAAAACCAACTTTGCGTCATTCAATGAAGATCGTAACAACAAAGCAGCACTAGACTGACGTATTGAGAGAAAAAGAGTTTAAAAAAACTCACAGCATGCAAGTGACTTGTACTTCGTGGAAGGAGAAGAACGTGAGTGTTTTCTCCTCCTAGATTGTCCCAACTTTCCTAGTAGATTCACGGAGGTTCTCTCCACCCGCTCGTCCTCCTCGCCGAATTCGAATACGCTAAACCGATTCTTGGGACTATCCACCGCAAACGGTTGCCGTTTCATCACAACGAAATTCAAAGCGACAATGGTTTTTGTAGACGTAGTATCATTATCATTATGGAACCTTATAGTGGAAGGTTTGCGAAGAGTGCGACTACGCTTTGGTTGGTGTGTGTGGGAAGTTTCTGAAACAATTGTCAAATTACTGCCACACACGCGTCTGGTAACTTTCTAGTTGTCAAAGACAACTAATTTTCATATATAAGATATAATGTTAAAGGATTAATAAGTTAACAAAGAGAGAAGATTCTGTAAGAGTCAAGTTCGTTAGTCGGTAAAAAATATAGAGATTTACTATATACGGAGCAGTTTTAAATTCTTAGGCCAGCTGTCTCATGTTATGAGGTGCCTTCCTATTAACGAGGGGATTAGTCGCTGGATCCACCGGTGATACCCTGGTGTCAAAGATCAAAAAAATATAGATATTTGATCTCAATAATGCATATTTAATTATGTGTGATTTCAAATAATTAATTCAATTTGTAGTAGTCTATAAAATTATAATTTATTAATTATAGTTTAAATACCCTTATCTAAATTAAAATTTAAGATAGTGTTAAATTGTAAATCAATTCTAAAATTATCTTAATTAGAACAAGATTAATATAGTAGAAATATGTCCTTAGTTAAAATGAAATAATAATTACTAATTTAATTATTTCAATAATAAAGTTATTATTATAAGTAAATGACCTGAATTTCATATAATAATGTTTACGAATATATTACTGTATTAGTCAAATAAATTTTTATTTAATAAATGATTTTGAGTTTTATGAGTATTTGACAATATTTTTATTCTTGAAATACCTTTGTTTAGGACACTTAAAATTTGAATGTACTACATAGATGAGGCATGTCATCATTATATTAATGTAGTTATTCCATAAACTAGAGGCCATTCAATACAACATGTTATTTTAGTCAATAATTTAATTCAAAAAGGTGAATTATTAAGCATGCTCTGGAATTTGAAATAACCTAATACAAGATCATATGAATTGTTGATGATGATATTTTTATGAGAAATTTGGAAAAAGGAGTTGATCACCTTATACAGTATAGGCTTGTTTATTGAGATAATTAGAGCTATAACATATTGTGCTTCGAGGGCTTTACTGTATGCATTAGTTAACTATATTCTGTATAGGGGTTTGTTATGTATATAGTCTATATAGTTAACTATATTGTAATGAAATATCTGAACTTTGTTGCATTATATATGCACAAGCTTAATATTTGATCATCCTATTGTTTTGTTACATATATTATACACAAGATTAAACTTAAGTATTGTAATTATGATTTAACTTTTGTATTTACGATTATTAAGAATTTTTATGATTTTTGATAAAATTTATTATTCAACATATGTATGCATGATATGATATTAATGTGCATGCACAATATTTTCTTTCTTAATGTAGAGGCTTGATGTTTAAAATATGGCTACTATACTAAAGAACATTATTGTTGAACTCAACAAAGGTGAGAAGTTAAATAGTGACAATTATGAAAATTCAATATGTGATGAAACAGGAATAGGCTCTAAAATAACTGGATATAGCTATAGATATTTATGAGGATGGAAATACAACCTAACACAAAAGAGATCATGATGCATATGAGATGTAGAAAAAGAAGAACTTATTGGCCCACATTACGTTCTTGAATAGTATGGACCAGTGTTTGGAATACCGTACCATACTGGTCGGTACCAGCTAATACGTTCCGTACCGGCTGGAAATCGGTACCGGTACTCCTTAAAAAATTTCAGTCAGTACCGGCCGGAACCAAAAATTTTGGAAAATACTGGACCATTCCGCAAAAAATGAACTTTTTTAGAGACCATTTTGCAAAAAAATCAAACATTAACCCCAAAAAAATCTAACCCCCCGACTCTCTCACTCACTTCTGCCGACTCTCCCTCCAACGTTCACTGTCGCCGACCACTCACTGCCACTAGGCCGCCGCGCTATTGCCTACAGCCACCGCCATCGCACCCTGCTACCATGCCACCGTCGGACCTACCAGTGAAAGAGATGAAGTTCATGGTCCACGGGAGAAGATGAAAGAAGGTAAGAGCTCAAAGAGAGATGAAAAGAAAAACATGGAGTTTTCAACTATCAAAAGTGTCGGCAGTTGCTTCCTCTCCAAAACAAAGTTTAGGTTTTCACTTTTCTTTTTAGCTAAAAACAAAATAACCCTCTCTTCTTCGTATATAATGATCTAAGTCAAGAGTAGT
>JAOTAZ010000219.1:31663374-31673758 GCA_025629785.1 Erythroxylum oxycarpum | reverse complement strand
AATAAGAAGCTTTAATCATCCTTGATGATGCTTTATCATAGTACTAACTCTTGAAATTGTGTGTATATTATAAACGAACGCCAAGAAATTTTTACGACTAACTTCAAACCCATGTAAAGTACATGAATAGCTAGGGTCAAGTACGTCGAGTACATTGCAGCCATAGCAGGTGGTAAGACTGTAGGTTAAAAGGAAGATTTCAACATGTGCATCGGTAGGGAATCAGTGTGCGGACAGTCTTGTCGTTCTTGCCACCTACTCTAGACTTGGAATCCATCCACTTCAGGAGACGCTGCCGCTTATTATGGCCCACTTGTACCGTCATTCTCACGGCATTCTGTATCATAGAGTGCTGCATTAGTTCGGACCTCATGTTTTGATTGTTTTTTCCTTGTATTAAAAGAAAGGAAGATTTCAAAATGTTGGCTTGTAAAGAATCATCAAGCAGTCGTCGGTTTCGAGGTGTAATCTTTATTGACAGCTTCAGAGAAGCATGTTGCATGGTAACACGAAGAACGTTGGAGGAATTAAACATTACATTTGGTATGCTTGGAGATGGCAACGGCTGATCAGCTCGGCTTAGGCCGAACAGCTCGAGTGTCGTAATTTGGTCGAGTTTGAATGGTTCAAAGTCTAATTGAGTTAGCATAAAAATATTGGTATGATATAACTTAAAAAAATTAACGTGGATCAACCTACTAACAAAATAATATCATTTTAGACCATTCAAGTCGTATTAAATTCCAAAAGAGAAACAATACATGGCTCGGTGTTAAAAACAAATCTCTCAAAATTTCTAGCTTATTATAGCAATTAATCTCCCCTAGGAATCTAATAGGAGCAAATGCAAGAACTTACAAAAATCCATTAGCAAAAGAAAAACCTTACTCTTGCATTTGCTCCTATTAGATTTCTTTTTATAACTGATTGAAATTCTTCAATTAAGGTTAGATCTTTTTTGCTTCACCAAAGGAAGAGGAGTTAGTTTGAACCACAATTTGCCCGTTGATACTTACAGTGGAATTCTGCCCTATGCATTTAATCTATCTATTCTTTCCCTAAATCTAACTCACCAAAAATAGTTGCTATACCTTCAAGTTATTCTTTCTCTAGCATAAGGGAAGGAGCTGGCACCTCCAGAGTGGAGGTTGAATCCTAGCCCTTTTTAGCATTTCCTTTTTCTGTTAATTCCTCATTATCACCTCTTTGAAAAATCCTAGCCTTTGATATCCTTTTTTTCCCTGGGAATTAAGAGAGGGCTTCCATCATTAGTGGACATATACATTATCTTCAAAAGTGTTCCATCAAGTCCCAACCTCATAACCAAGATACATTCAGGTTAATTCTTCAAAAGCTCTATATTAATGATAGCAGAATATTCACTGTGTTCAGTATATGTGTGCCAAACGTGTAATGAACGTGAGATAGTGACTTGTTTCTATTTCAGTTACCACTCAATAACGTCCTCATCGTGTACCAACTCTAGAAGTAGTAGCTAGATGTTTCTGTCACTTTTAATTTCTGTTATGCTGTAGGTGGGAGATCCACCAACGTGAACAGTTTAAATTCCTTGTTTGTAGCTGTGGGAGTTCCACAAATTTAGGAAGTTATTTGTATTTAAAGGCAGTCAAGTGAATGAAGGAGGACATGAACGGTTTATCCCAAAATTACATCTTTCTGTCTTCTTCTCTCCGAATATTTCCTTCTTTCTTACTTCTTGTTATCAATTAACACACAATCTATCATATTCTAGCCTCTTTATTTTCGCTGTATTTTCATCCAAGTAGAGAGGTTTTTATAGGAAACTAGCAATTATACTCAACTCTTTTGTTTTCTAGTATTCTAGTAGAACATTGTTCAAATTCACCCACGTAGGAACGAATTTATGCCTATTGAGCTCAAATTCGAATCCTGGCTACCAAGGCTATAAGAAGAGTGGAAAGCTAAAAATATGTCGTGGACCCTCCTCTATGATCTTGAGTTTTGTTGGAGAAGATAAACATAATATATTTATCCTCTGCAATAAACACATATATTAAACCATTATTTTTCCATATTGATGTTGTTGCTTGGTTCATAAAAAAATAATTTATAAATGAATATCTTTATAATACAATTGTCAAATTCGATAAATTATAAAATATAAAAAAAAGAATTCAATTTTGAGTTCCTTTTTTAGAGAGAATCTAAAGTATGTTGAAAGGGTTACAAAAAAAGAATATTACTCAACAGACAATCTTAGTTATATAATTATATAAGACAATCTTATTTTATATTCTTATATATTCGTATATGGTTTTATATTTTATATATTTTAGATAATTTTCTATATACTTATGCGATCGATAAGATTGGTATTCAGCAATTTCTTCTTAAAATATATTGATTTGAATCCATAAGCAAGACCGCCACCTCATAAAACTACGAGGCCACTCTAGGACAAATTTTCAACATGCTTGGAGAGCTTGTTGTTAAGTTAAGTCTTATAGATACTTGCAACATCCCCTATTCATAGATCTGCCTCTGCCTTTATGCAGTTAGATACAAAATTATCTATTTATGAAACAGGAATTAAAATAGTTGATCTTTTAACCCCTTATCTTTGTGGAGTAAAAATCAAGCTTTAACTATAACCTTAAGTCTATTTATTAGTCAGAGCAAGATAGGAATTATTAGAAATTAAGTGAAATGAACATCAATTCCTTAAAAAAAGTGATTTTTCTACAATATTTAGAAAATCTATAAATGATTGTACTTTAATCAATATTAATATTAATTAATATTCATTTTAAAAATTCAAAATGAAAAGAAGAAAGGCAGAGTCTTTGTCTGAAGAAATGTATTGAGAAAAGATAGACTTATAGTACTTTCAATGAGATCAGCAAATAGAATTCTATACTTGATACATCAATATATATAAAACTCTATGGAAAGTTATATTCAATGAAAGTCGTATGTACGACTTAGATGGAGATTTTTCATATTTTTCGAGATCTACCCTACAATATGCATAAAAGCCAAAATAAATGATTTTATTAGCCCTTATAAAAGAAAAGGAAAAAGAATTAAAGAGAACCCTTTACACGCTTATGTCATGTTGAGGTACTGTATAAGGAAAAAATAAATTCTCTTTTGACTCCAATTTTTTTTGTCCTTGTCATTTAGAAAAAAAATTTAAGGGCAGCACACATTCTCATAATTTCTTTTAGATTCAAACCCATAAATGATGATAGAACTAAAATAGATAATTTATGTTTCTTACTTGCCCCTGTTTTATTTTATTAATTTTTTTATTATCGATCTTTTCCAGTCAATTTTTTTCTAATTTTATTTTTGAATTTGAAAATTTTCATTTTTTTGTGTATTGAAATTCTCAATTGTTGCGCCTGAATGCATTTCAGAGAACCAACTAGCTTTTGGTTTGAGTGACATTTTATCCTTAACCATAACTCATCCGTTGATTCGGACCTTCACTTAATTTCACCAAATCTTCATCGTAGTCATCGATAGGTCACCTAGGTTTAGGTCCATAAGCAATGACAATTGCATTATGAAGACTTGTTTTCAACCCCTTATTGCTTTTTATGAGACACAAATAGGGGTATTTGTCCTGGAAGCAGAAGAACCGCTAATATGAGAAACCCTCACAAGAGTTTATGTATAAAGAATGGGCAAACCCTTATGGGTTGTAGTAAAAGCAATGTCTCCTTGCATAATATGGATTCTAAACATCAAGATCTGGATGTGAATGATTTGAATTATTTATCTCTTGATCTATTAGTGAACTATCTCTCTAGGGATTTTGAAATATGTTCCACTATAAATATTCTTATTTTTGCTTCAATTAATATTCCCTAAAAAGTGAATCTGGTCTAATTACTCTATATATATTGCATGCATGAGAGTCATATACTCCTTCTATTCTTTTTTTTGTGTGCAACTGAACCATTTTGTACTTGAACCAGAGACCTCACCAATGATACAAATCATCGTTCATACGATCCAACCAATTAGGAGAGAATCAATACATTCCTTTTCGGGAGCCATCCTCAATTTTGTATTGAAGGAAAGGTAGGTCTCTTATCCTAAAAGAACCCAATTATAGAGTTCTCCTAATATTTAGCTACCTCTTGAAGAGTCTCCAAGTTTAAGATAAATAACTCTTCAAAGTTAGGAGGACAAAAGTGCAGTGATAGTTCATCATTTCCTCCTAATACTTGTTTTCAAGTCTTTAGACCTTCAACTTGTTGGGGGGAGGGTGAGGGAGTCAAGACTGTGCCTAGTGGAGAGGCTACAGGTGCCTAGGTTGTGCCTAATGATGAAAAGGGTAGAGAAGCCTATGTCTTACTTGAAGGAGCTAAAGGGGGAAAATCATCATTCTCAGAGCCCTGCATAATTGTTGTTTTGGAAAACTTTTATATTTGAAGGAAATGGACAACTTTGGAAAAAGTCTGGGATAAAGGTGCAATTTCTTGAAATAGAAATGCTAAAAGGGAGAAAGCAAATATGGAAGAAACGGAGCAAAAATACCCTTTGCAAAGCTCTCTTTAGTAAGGAGCAATGTTTATATAGGTAGGATTAAAGAGGTAAAAGAAGGGTAAGGTTAGAAGGATGTTAAATCAGAGATGAAGTTAGAATGAGTGAAGAGCAGCAACATGTTTTAGTAAGTAACAGGAAGGTAAGATGGTGGAAAAATTAATATGAAGAAGATAAGATGGATAAAAAGATAGGTGGAACGGTTAGAGAGAACAACAAAGTTATCCCATTAAAATGCTTATAATAACTTTTTCTTAATATAAAATTTAACTACCAACTATGGATTTAATTAATGCCTTATCAAAATGTCAATTACTAATTTATGAATTTAAATCTGATCTAAACTAAATTTAGAAATTTTAAAATTTCTTAGATTTATTTAATAAAATTATTTGGCAACAAATGATTGTAGCTTTAAATTAATTTTTAGGTTTCTAGTTGAAACTTATTGTGCTAGTAGTTGCAGAGGCATTGGAATTAATCAAGTAAATAAACAATAGTAGAACGACACAATAAAATTTTATGTGGAAAACTCGAGTGTTGGGAGAAAAACTCACAAGGTGAAGAGAGCCCGAAAATATGCACTATGTTAAAGAAATAAAAATTACAAGTGTTTTCTTTCTCTCTCTCACGAACCCTAGGACTAATGAAGAGTACACCAATGCATGTTACAAAGGACCCCCAAGGGGGAGTTTATATAGTAGTATAACCTTAGGGTAGGAACCTACATAGAGTAGGAATTTAGAAATAGTGTCAAAAAAAGAAAGAAAACCTACATATAACAGGAACTACATAGAGTAGGAATCTTAAAGGGTTGGGTCATTATCCCAACAAATCTCCACCTTGGCACAAGACCGAAAGTAGGAGGTCTCTTCATTGTAAGCCCTGAAAGGCGTTTAAGTATCATGAATACCGACTAAGTACAGGCAATGCTTGAACTTAGCAATAGGTAGTGACTTGGTTAACATATTGGTAGGGTTCTCAGCAGTGTGAACCTTCTCAATAATAACTTCACCTGCCTCAACAGTATCTCGAATGAAGTGGCATCGAACATTAATATGCTTAGTCTTAAAGTGATACTTACTATTTCGCATGAAGTGCATGAAACTTTAACTAGCATAGAAGACAACAGCGGCATCTTGTTATAGACCAAGCTCTTTCGCCAAACATCGGAGCCAAATTGCTTCTTTCACTCCTTCAGTAATAGCAATATACTCTGCTTCAGTAGTCCATAATGCTACAATAGACTGTAGAGAAGAATACCAACTGATACTGAAACCACAAAGAGTAAAAACATAGGATGAAAGTGACCTTCTGTGATTATAGTCACCACTATAGTTGACATCAACATAGCCAACTATAATACCGAGATCATAATGACTTTTTTTAAGTCTAAACTGAGCTCACTAGAATCCTTCAAGTAGCAAAGGATCCACTTCATACCTTCCCAATGCTCCTTACCAGGATTATGCATATACCTAGATACAACACTGACAACATAGGCCAAATTTGACTGGGTACATACCATAGTATACATCTAGCTACAAATGGCACTAGAGTACGGAACGTGAGACATACGCTCTTTAGCTTCACTAGTAGATGAGCATTGTTCAGAAGATAATTTAAAGTGTGCAGTCAATGGAGTAGTAATAGGCTTATAGTGAGCTAAATTGAAGTTGTTAAGTATCATTTGAATATATTTCTTGTGAGAGATCATAAGTTTTCCTGCTTTACGACCCCGAATAATCTCCATCCCAAGAATCTTCTTAGGAACACTTAAGTCTTTCATATCAAATTCACTGTTAAGCTGGGCCTTTAACCTATCAACAAGAGCCTTACTAGGCACTGCAATCAACATATCATCAACATAAAACAAAAGATAAATGAAGGAATCATCAGGGAACTTTTGAAAATACACACAATTATCATAGCTACTTCTAGAATAGATTCACCCAATCATAAAACAGTCAACCTCTTATACCACTATTTGGGAGATTGTTTGAGACCATACAAAGATCTCTTCAAATGACAAACATGGTCCTCCTTTCCTTGAACCACAAAACCATCAGGTTGAAGGATGTGAATTTCTTCTTCAAGATTGTCATGCAGAAATGCAATTTTCACATCCATTTGCTCATACAACTAATCGAGCCTTATATCGCTTGCTTTCAACACCAAGGATGCGTTCTTTAAGCTTGTAGATCCACTTGCAACTAATAGCAAGCTTACCCTTATGAAGCTTCACCAAATCTCAAGTTTTGTTCTTATGAAGACTTTCAATTTCTTCCTACATAGCACCAATTCAATTCCCAGCTTGTGCATTAGCAATAGCCTCAAACAATTCTCTGACTTAGAATAGGTGTCAACTTCCTGTGCAACAACTAAAGCATAAGCAAAGAGATCACAATTATAGTCCTACAATCTTGCTAGCAATTGGGTCTGTCTCTTAGAACGATCTTGGGCCAACATATAATCAGGTTACACTGACAGTGGATCAACTATACAATGGAATCAGTCTGAGTTTCTTGAGACTCAGAAGTAGGTGGCACTATCTCCTTAAGGGGAGTAGCGGGGACGATGAACTCTACTTTCTCCTTTGTACCAACCTGATCATCTGTACAAGAAGAAGACAACACAAAATCTTGCCCAGAATAAAATATAACATCTTTATAAAAGGTTATATCACCACTATAATAAATCTTATGATATTTAAGATCATGACAATAAACACGATGACCTTTAACTCCTTCCTTGTAACCTAAGAAGATACATTTAACACCATAAGGCTCTGACTTGCACTCATTAACATGAACATAAACAAGACACCCAAAAGCACGAAGATTAGAATAATCAACAAGGTTGCCTGACTAAACTTTTTCTGGGATTTTACCATCGAGAAAACAATGTGGGTAACGATTGACAAGATAATTTGCAATAGTAGCCGCCTCAACCCAAAACTCAGGTTCCAACTTAGCATGAGAAAGTATACATAGAACTTTCTCCAATAGAGTCTTGTTTATGTATTTAACAACTCCGTTTTATTGAGGCTTATTAGCTAAAGTGTGGTGTCTAGCGATGTCTTCCTTCTTGCATAGGTTGTCAAAAGAATCTCCACAGAACTCAAAATCATTGAAATTTCTTATCTGTTTAATTTTCTTACCTGTTTGGTTCTCAATAAGGTTTTCCACTCCTTAAAAGTGAGAAGAACTTCACTCTTCTTGTTTAGAAGAAATACTCAAACCTTACAGGAGAAATCTTCGATAATGGTCAACATATACCTTCTTCCACCTCAAGAAGCAATGTGAGAGGGACCTTATAGATCAAAATGAATATAATCTAGAGTACCTTTGGTCTTGAGAATCCCCGAGGAAGAGAAACATACTCTAGTTTGTTTACCGAAGATACAATGTTCACAGAACCCTATATTACTTAAACTTTGGCTCAATAGACCCCTTTTGCACAAGATTTGCGTACCGTTCTCACCCATATGGCCTAGGCGGTAATATCACAACTTAGCAACATGTTGGTGAGATTTAGATGAGGCAACATTAACAGTACCAATAATAGTAGAGCCCTGCAACATATAAAGAGTACCGTGCCTTTTCCCTTTAAGGATTACAATAGTACCTCGGGACACTTTTATGACTCCACTTTCAGGGAGTACTTACACCCAAGAGACTCAAGTGTACTGAGTGAAATAAGGTTGCATTTCAAATCATGAACGTGTCGAATATTAGTGAGGGTTTTAACAACACCATGATAAGTTTTAATATTGATTATACCTTTCCCCACCACATCATATTGTGCATTGTTACCCACAAGAACAACAACCTTAGCAGTTTCATAGGTGGCAAACTAATCCTTGTAAGGACACATAAGAAAAGTACAATTGGAGCTTAGGATCCATTCATCTTTAGATCATTGTTTACCTTGAACAACCAAAAGAATATCACATCTTGAACTAGACTTAGCCACAGCAACCTCAGGGGTAGAATCATATTGATTACCCTTATTTTTACCTTGTTTTTCGAGTTCATTTTTCAATTTATAACAATTCGAGACCTTGTGTCTGATTTTCTTATAATATTTTCATCTAATATTGGCATCTCTACCTCTAGACTTAGATCTAGACTTTTTATGGCTTTTACTACTCTCTCCCTTCTCAAAAGTTCCACCTCTAATCGTTAAACCCTCAGCCTCCTTTTCATTGAAAGCATCAAACTTTTCTTTAAATAGCCAAGCCTCCTTCTCATTGAAAGCATCAAACTTTTCTTTAAATAGCCAAGCAGATCTAACTTCTTCTAAAGAGAGAGTTTCATGGTTACCACAAAGCATAATTTCTTTAAAGTGCTTATATGAATGAGGTAGTGAAATAACAAGAAGCACTACTTGATCCTCATCATCAATTTTAACATTAAGATTTTCCAAATCAATAATAATGGAATTAAATTCGTCAAGAGGAGATAAGACGAGAGTACCTTCGGACATCTAGAGCGTAAAGAGAAGTTCTTTGAGATGAAGTTTGTTGGCTAGACTCTTTGTCATGTAAAGAGATTCCAATATCAACCAAAGTCCTGCAACAATAGTCTCATGGACTACTTCCTTAAGCACTACACACATTAAGCATAATTAAATAACAAAGAAGGTTTTTTCGTCGAACTCTTCCCAATCCTTGTATGACATATTGGCAGGTTTCTTTATCTTGCCAGACAAAGTTTTCTTCAATCCATGTTGTCTAAGATGGACCTGCATCTAGACCTCCCAAATAGCAAAACTAATCTTTTCGTCGAACTTGTCGATGTCAAATTTGGTTGAAGGAGACATGACAACAAAACTTGATTGACCGAAACGAACCTTGTTTGATACCAGTTTGTTGTGCTAGTAGTTGCGGAAGCAGTGGAATCAATACAGTAAATAAAGAAAAAATAGTAGAAGGTCATAAAGAATTTTTATTCGGATCGACTACCAGGAGAAAAAACCACGTGGCAAAGGGAGCCTGAAAATATGCACTATGTCAATGAAAGAAAAAATTACAAGTGCTCTCTCTCTCTCTCACACACACACACAAACCTTAGGACTAATGAAGAGTACACCAATGAGTGTTACAAAGGACCCCGAAGGGGGTATTTATATAGTAGTATAACCCTAAGGTAGGAAACCTACACAAAGTAGGAATTTAGAAATATTGTCAAATGAAAACCTACACATAGTAGAAATTATTTAACAAGTTTATGTTATAAATACTAAACTACAATCATCAAGGAATTATTTAACAAGTTTCTTAATGAATTTTGATTTTGGAGCATGCAAAATCAAGGAATTAGTGGACATAATTTAATGAAACTTCCAAGTTTCTTAACATTCTTGTGATTTATATCACTTTTTATTATATCTACATACACACGTGTGTATGGGTGATCTAAATCCGCAATGTTTTAGATATGGTTTATAAAATTTATAATCTCATGTTGAGAATTAACTCTAACAATAAGGATAAATTTGTATACAAGAAAACAAATAAACAAGAACAAATATGAATTTTTACAAAAGTTGAATCAATTAGACATGTTTATATTTTTGAGAGTTCAATGGGGTTGTTTTATTATATTAGTCAACAACTTTTCTTGTAATTCATGAAAATTTTGAATTATAATAAAAGCTTATTTTTAAATAAAAGTAAATATTGTAAATACAACATTGATTGAGCCAAGTTTACATTATGAATTGGCCTCATTTTCTTAACTGTTTGTGCACTTGTTGACTCTTAATTAATGATTTTTGTGCTTAAATTGGTTCCTTATATCGAGCTCTCATAATTGGCAAATTGTCAGTACTTTGTCATCATTTG
>JAOTAZ010000219.1:31602224-31614741 GCA_025629785.1 Erythroxylum oxycarpum | reverse complement strand
CACTTTTCTCTTTATTTCTCAATTTTCAACTTCCATTTCAAATCAACTCATTCTCTTAAACTTTCATAATCCATACATATCGACTTAAATATCGAAGTCATCAAAACTAAACAATTCTTTTCTCATAAATTTTTCTTAAATTTATCAAATTTTTCTTAAATTCATAAATTTTCTCACTAATTTCTTTCTCATTTAATTCATTTTAATATTTCTAATTTTTACCAAAAATTTGGGGTCCAACAGATTATGGAGAGTCTGTTATGACAAAGAGAGTCTTTGGGTGAAAAGGGTGCATATGTTCCACGTTGAAGAAGGAAGCATTTAGACAATCTCTCATAAATATACTCATCCTTGTACCTTTCAATAAATCTTACTTTCCAAGCCATTTATTCATACTCAATTCAAACACTTCATCAAAGATGGGAAGAGCACTAAATTTCAATTTGATAACTAGCATTCACTTGGTCCTTTATGTTACACTCAGCATTTTCTGACTTTAAGAAGGGTAACCCCTGAAAATACTGAGAAGCATAAACTCATTAACAATAAAAGTTAGTTTTTGACTTATCATACAACTAGAAGAATTAGACCAACAGCTGATTGTATACCAAACTACTTACCAGTTCAGACACAAAAGGATCAATTCAGATGGATGTTGCACAGTTCACATAAGTTCATAGATAAGTCATACAAACAATTACTACTTGTACCATTCATCATATCTCGTCTTTACAAGCTAATATGGAGTCTTGGTACTTCTTTTGCCAATTCCTTTATTCTCTGGTTAGTAGCTGGTCAAAAACTAGGAATTAGGGATATGATTAAATTTCATGTTTTAGACAAGTTCTGTCTATTATGTTCTAGTATTGATGAGACTTTAAATCATATATTCTTCAATTGTTTTCATAAAAAACTAGTTTGGAGGAAATTTCTTATTTTATTTGAGCTACAAGATAGGAATTTAAGCTAAGTAGAGTGCTTGTCTTTAGAATAGGTTTTGCTATACTGGTCCACTTTATATGGAGGATGAGAAATATGAAGATATCTGGAAAAGTATATCAATACGAAAAATTCATACGAATGGATTTCTTTCTCAAGTTTAGAATGACAATTTTGGCTAGTCCTCATCAACAACTCATTTCCAATAGAATCAGGCAACAAATCTAAATTTAGATAGTGCAATTATAATATTTTGAGAATATTAGTTAGCTTATTTAGTACTTACTCCAAATTTTTAGATGACTTTCATTTCTCTTTGTAATTTCCACCATTTTGAATGAATATTTTACTTAATTTCCAAAAAAAAAATATTTCTACTACTCTCTGCTACCCAATTGGCTTGTTTTGAAGACATGGTCATGTATAAACTGAACCAATAAGATCTTTTCATTATAGAATTCTAGTAAGTCAAAAGTGATCCTACTTATCACTGGGACCTATTGTTATACATTTGAGAAACCGAAAAGTTAACTCAGTTAAATTTTCTATTCATTTAGGGTTTAGTCAATTTGAATGCTTAAAGACGTTAGAATCTTTTCTGAATTCTATTGTAAACATTGAAGTAAAGCGCACTTTTAGCCTTAAGTGTATGTTAATTTATTTTAACACAATATATCAACAAAAATTGTTGATTGCTAGGTTTTAATTGAACTATATTATCTTCCAATCTTTTATAGAAATGCAAATAATTGTAGCCCATATATATTGCCACTAATGGTCCTAACGCTATCACAAATAAAAACTAATTTTTCAATCATAAAATGTATAAAATTAATTTTTTGTAATTAAAATTTGTATTTATGATATGTATTAAAAGTAAATTTTTTCCTTTTTAATTTTCGTACCAGGTACCTATCATTCCATCTCATTTTAATATCGCTTGGAAAATGAATGAGGCAAAATTTGAAAGTAATTTGAAATTACAAGAATGAATAGTTTTCCTTCCGTTTATGGTGGTTGGACCGAGAATATTCTCAAGTACTATCATTAATGGGCTAAACAAAATCAGGAGTCCAAATAGATGGGTCTCATAGGTTATGGGTTGGCAAATCTTAGGATGTTAACTTAGGCCCAAAGTGATGGTTCAGGCTCAATTTTACAAGGGTGAAGAATTTATATTTTCCGATTAAAAAAAAGAAGAAGATAACTGGGTTAATTTTCTTTAGAAATCCAAACTTAATTCTTTTAAAAGAAGTGCATAAATTAGTATAGTTTACAGAAGTAGGTATTTTAATTCTTTACAATAAGGAGATTGATCAACTTGCTCATGATGGTTTATCATCATCCTCCTTCGGAGCACCTCCCAATTGTATGGTTCTTATTTTGAAACGCTCAAGTTTATGCGACATATCCCCCAAAGGCCCTTCAACACCACTGGACGTCGAACTCGTCGAATCTGCCACCTTTAAATCCTTCAGTTTGTCGATTGGAACATGAAACTTCTCCAAGTTTACTTGGCTTCTCACGTTTTTCGGAAGTTTCTCATACAATTCCAAGATTGAACTCAGAAGTTCCTCAATCGTCTCTTCTGTGTCCGTAGCAATTGCCTGTGAAAATCTCTCTTCAAGGTTATAAGGATATGCAATTGGAGGAGACACCACAGGTTGCATATTATAGCTGTTAACAGGTCTCACGGGCTGGGGAAAACTAGTAGTTGCTGTGTCAGAGCATCTATTCAAACCGTGGCCGCGCATGATTTCTGAGCGTAGAAGAATTGCAGGAGCTTGGTGGGAATTAAGCGATAGATGATCAGTTCTCTTTCTTTGCGTGATGGTGGTCGTTCTGGATAAGTTGTGTTTAGGACCAGAAATGAACCGTCCCACGTTTATATAGGGAAGTAATATGTTTGACAAGTCAAAGTGGAATTAACATACTCTTGACTTAGACCTCATGTTCAAATAAACTCAACCCAGAACACAGAGTCGTAGGAAATATGTATTGACTAAATCGCCAGACTGGGATTGACACATTCCAAGTTCCATCCACGTGCATAGTAGACCATGTCTTACTTCTAACTAACCGTCAATAAATCTGTGTGTTTGCCTAGGTTTTAATGCTTTATTATAGGATAAAGCTAATCAATGGCATAGCCAGCACTGTAAACTTCAGTATAGCTCTTGAGGTCGTATATAATATTTATCGCATGCTGTATATTTTAGACAAAACCATGTAACCAATTTTTTGATAACAGTTCCCGCCATTTTGCTGGAGAGTGTAGCGTTAGCTTCTTGTATTTAAAGACATATACAACAACAGAAGAGCATATAGAGCAATTCTTCTTATACAAAGGCTTTAGTTCTTGTTATTTTCTGTACCAAATATTCAGCAGTAACGATTACAGATATTGTAATCGTACATGGTATCAGAGCCATTCGGCTTACATTGCTCTTGTTGTCGCTGTGATCTTCTCCTCTGTTATACTCTGTTTATGCTGTAATTGTTGTAGCATTTCTATCAAGCGTTTCCGATGGCTGGAGTCAACGGTGGTCCAGAAACCAATCCATTTCAAACACATAAAGACAGAAATGATGGAGATCCACTACAGCTACAAGGATCAGACCATCCAGTTATGATACTTGTATCATCTTCTCTCATCGGAAAGAACTATATCTCATGGCCTAGATCTATGCGAATAGCATTAGGAGCTAAGGAGAAATTTGGATTTGTAAATGGTAAATGTCTTATGCGTGAGGATAATAGCCCAGAATATGAACGGTGGTTAAAGGTGGACTGTATGGTAAGGTCTTGGGTTTTGAATGTCATTTTGAAGGAACTGGTTGAAGCCTTCAGATACACAACGAGTACTAAGCAATTATGGGATAAGTTGGGAGAGAGATTTGGGGAAAGCAATGGCCCCATGATCTATCAAATCCAAAGAGAGATCAACTCGATCTCTCAAGGGATGATGAGCGTTACTTTACTTCTTGTCACACTAAAATGAAGAAACTATGGGATGAATTGAATTGTCTGAAGCGAATTCCACAGCGCATTTACGGTGCAGCTAAAACTATAATCGAGTTAAGTACAATAAATGGATTGGTTCAATTCTTAATGGGACTAAATGAGTCTTTCGATCATGTAAGAAACCAAATCTTGTTGATGGACCCGATACCAAACATCAACAAGGCGTACTCAATGCTTCTGAGGGTTGAAAAACAAAGAGAAGTGCATATGGTAATAGGAGATGTCACTGATCAAAGTGTTATGATAACAAGAACATGTCAAAGTTTCAAGTCTGAGGCCAAACAAAGTAATCAATGGCATAACGAGACAAGGGAATCCAGGAAGAACAAATATTGTAATTGTTGGTTTTATAAAAAAGAAAACACACACTCAAATTAAGTCTTTAATTAAAAAGAAGTAGAGGCAGTGTTGCAAAGATGGTAATGCAGAGAGACAAGAAAGAATACTATTTGTAAAAGAATGACTTTTATTCATAAACATCCATTACATTTTATATTTCTTAAAATAACAATAAAGCTGAAACTTTTGCCTAAATTAAAGCAATTCAAATAGTGTTATGTAGCACGTCTAATACTTACTGACTTGTTAAAGAACAGGTCAAATTCTAACTACTTTTGACTACAAAAAGAAAATATCTAAAATAAAAAATTCAAAAGATAAGTGCGAGTCACGTGAAGTTCAAAAGCATGTGTCTAGCACTCCTCCTTTCTTTTGGAACTACATATTCCAATTTTCTACCTTAGAAGCTCGAACTTGTTGACCGGAAGTGACTTTGTAAACAGGTCAATTAATTGATCTTTAATTTTGCAGTAAATTAGAGTTGCATCTCCATTTTGCTGCACCTCCCTCAAGAAAGAGCTTAATGTTGAAGTGCTTTGTCTTTCTATGAAATACTGGATTATGAGAAATTGCAATGGTTGCCTGATTGTCAACAAAAATCTCTATATCATTCCTTTGCTCTATATTCAAATCAAAGAAAAGCTTTTTCAACCATAAAGCTTTATTAACTTCTACTATTGCTGCAACAAATTTAGCTTCTGCAGTAGATTGTGCAATACTTTCTTGCTTCTTCGAGCACCAAGAGAAAGCTCCTGAACCGAAACTAAAAAAGTATCCTGAGGTACTTTTCATGTCATCAATAGAACTAACCCAGTCACTATCCAAGAATCCACATAGCTTGAAAATTTCGCATTTTTCAAACTTAACGCCATAATCAATTGTACCTCTAATATACATTAACACTCTTTTTCCTGCAGTTAAATGCAACTCACTAGCACAATGCATAAAGCGAGATAAGAGACTTACAACAAATAAGATGACAGACCTTGTGGTAGTGAGATACATTAGGCATCCAACCAAACTTCTATATAGCCTTCATCCACTCTATCAGCTCATCTTCTTTGCTTAGCTTCTTTTTTTTGTAGTCATGAGAGTGCTTACGACTTTGCACTCCTCTATATGAAATTTCTTCAAAATTTCTTTTGCATACTTCTTTTGACATATGAGCACTTCATTTTGGCTTTGTCTAATTTCCATCCCAAGAAAATAGTTCATGAGGCTAAGGTCTATCATTTCGGAAACCTGATTCATTTCCTGTTTAAACTCCTTAACCAGCAAAGCATTATTTCCTATCACCAAGAGATCATCAAAATAAAGAGAAACTATAATAACATCATTGTCCTTATGTTTAACATAAAGCGTTACCTCAGATAAGCTTTTTATGAAGCCTAACCTTTGCAAATGATCATCTATTTTGCTATATACCAAGCCAAAGGTGTATGTTTTAATCCGTAGAGAGCCTTCTTGAGTAAGTAGACTTTATCTTCTTCTCCCTTATACAACAAATCTAGTCGGCTGATCCATATATATTTCTTCCTGCAGAACACCTTAAAAAAAACAGATTTGACGTCTAATTGAAGCACATTCCAACCTTTTTGTGCTGAGATGGCTAGCACCACTCGAATTATGTCCAATCGAGCAACGGGAGTAAAGGTGTCGAAATAATCAACACCAAAAATCTGGGCATAACCCTTAACGACAAGTCTGGCCTTGCATTTGTTGATGGATTTATCTGCGTTGAGCTTTATTCTGATTACTCCAATGATTTTTCTGCCTACAGGTTTGTCAACTAATTCCCATGTTTTATTCTTCTGAATCACTAACATCTCCTTCTCTACAACTTTCTTCTATTTTGGATCTTTAAGAGCTTCTTCATGTCTAGCAGGTTCACATACTACCATGTTACACCTCTGATATATTTCTAAGAGCAGCCTTGCTCCTCTAACTAGTGGATCATCTACCAATTCATTTAGCCACTATTCTTTGGCTTGCTCTTCAGGAAAATTAAGCTTTGTAGGAGTCCTAGTGAGTCATTCCAGTTCCACTGCTCCTCTTTATTGAAGTGAACTGATACACTTATATTTTCATATATGTTTACGACTTAATTCAGAGTCATTTACATTCATTTTATGTTCATCTATGGCTGGTTTATCATGTTTTAGCATTGCTTGAGGTTCATTGACGTAAAATGCATAAATGAAATAAATGGACTCAAATTGCACTGTTTTTGGGTTTCTAGCGGACTTAACCTCTAATCATTATGAGATTTTATCTAGAGATTGGTTTAGCTAAAAATTCTAAAATTTCATACTTAAATTCTTAACTCATTGATGGATTTTTTGAGACTAATTGCAGATTTTTCTGAGCTAGAATTCACGAGAAATAAATTAACGAAATTTGCGTTAGATTTTGGAGTGCCAGAATGACCTATCGATGATGTTTCGATCATAACTTTTGACTCAGATGGTGAAATCCTGTGATTCAAGTCTCATATTGAAGCCACTCAAAGATTGAAATATTGATAAAATTTGAGCTCCTAAGTCATCACCATTTAATTTTTATGCACTGTCGAATTTGACCTTGAAAAATCCATTCCACAGCTAACCTTCAATCCATGCACAATAGACGAAAACAAGAAGCATAGCAGGGTTTGCATGAAAGGTGGACCAAACCATAATTTTTTATTTGTCATATCAAGGTATAGGATAGAAGAGTTCAAGCAACTGATAACGTGAAGCAGTGACGGCGACAGAGAAAGTTGAAAAACAAAGAAGGAGATTATGCGTGAATTGAGGCATGCAGAAAGGGATTTTGAATACATAGAAACATTCAAATGAAGATAACTCATGGCGTGGACATTGAATGGAGAGAAGAAAAAGGAATATTGCTAGCAGAATTGAAGAGACTGGTGCAAAAAGTGAAGAAAGAAAAAGTTGATTAAACGTGATTATAGGCATGAATCAAGCAAGCAACTGGTGGCAACGTGAGCTGGTGACTTTAAAAAAAAGGCAAAAATACAAAGCAACCTTCGTTGAATCTTAATCCATTCCTTCAACTAACGCACAAACAGCTAGCCCCCACCAGCAAGACACAAGGCCACTGGAAGCCACCACACCATTCACCAACATACAGCCTCCACCAACAAAACAGCCAAGCCTCTGTATTTCACGCACAACAAGACACCATTCACCCTACACACATCCCAGTAACGCTCTCAACCAATGCTCCTCCATCCTCTCACTCACGCAAGCCTCGATTTTAATCCAAAAAAAAACTCCAACAACTCTCTAAAAACTTCCAAGCTCCAACCTTCAACATCATTGGCACAACACATTCATGCAAGCCTTGATTTGTTAGCTCATCTTTAATCTTTCACACACAAGTTGAATCCAAGAGCCTCTAGACTTGAAGGACACAACCAAGATCCCTCCACCAAAATAGATTCCTCTCCAACCTTCCATTCACTAGCCTCCACGAAACAAACCAACCAAACAGCCACACCACCAACTCCCTCATCCACCACACTTCGCGCCCATACACAAAAACACCATAGCTTCCTTCAGATTTTACTCATTCTCCATTCTATACTCCTCACCGAAACAACCTACTCTCTATTCACTCCACGCATCTTACAAGCTGCCTTCCACTAAGAAGCCTCAATGCATCACTCACAAAAGCCTCTTCCAAGTTCCAACACTCACGCACCTGTTGGGGGACACCATTCACGCAGCACTTTTCATACACGACATCCATTGAACCAACCTCTACACCATCCACTAGCCTTCACAAATGCAACAACGCCCCATGTTTTACTCACCAAAATAGTAGCTACTTCCACGCATAACGCAGCTAGCATAACTCTCCAACCTCCACTACTTCACTGCCACGCAAGGAGAGGGGAGAGCTCATTTTTCAGCTGAAACTTAGAGTTTTGTTTTTCATTTATTTTTTATTCCTTTATAAGTTTGCCTAAGGTTTATATTTTTAGATTACTTGACATGATGATTTATAGCTAAAACTTTAATTTCTCTTAGGGATTTGATATTTTTGTCCGTGATTGAATATTTATATGCTTGTTGATTTTTTCTTAGATTTATTTGGTATTCCTTTGGAATATTAGAAAGTGCCTTGGTATAAATTTGCCTTTGAAAAAAGGGAGTTTTTGCTAGAAGATTAAATGAAATTTTGACTAAGATTTTCTTATGAGTTGGGAGACCCAAGAAACTTAGGAGGTGAAAATTGATAGTTTGGGACTTAAGAAACTCTAGGAAAAACTTAAGTAAGGGATTACTAAGTGACGTCTAGAGTGGATAGATTAATTTATATTTGGAAAAAGGGGATTAATTACTCTTAAAATTCACCTACAAGGGTAGAATATTTTAGTTGTGGAGAATAGCTAATTCAATATTAAGGTTGACAAAAATATCATTCCTTAAGAGAAGTCATTTCTCTTTGTCGTTAAAACTTTTAATTAGCAAATTGTTGCAATCTTTTCTTAATTAGTTACTGCACAAATTTGTCATGTTCATAGTTATTTTGGTTGTATTGAATTGGGTAGTTGTTTAGAAATTTATTTAAGTTAATTTTGTTTAAAAAAAGAAAAAAATTTCTTTACATTAATTTTAATTTTCTAAAATTTCATCTAACCTGATTTCAAATATCATTAGCTAGCGTAGAATTGAATTTTCTCATAATCCCTGTGGACACGACTCGATTCTTACTGATTTATTACTCACTTCGACAACTGTGCACTTGCGGTTCACGAACATGAACATCTCTAGTAATAGTCATCTTTCCTGTTTGTGGATGATACACCTTGTAGGCTTTCGAACTAAGTTTTAACCCCCAAAAAAATGTCTGGAGTAGCTTTCTTGTCGAGTTTGTCAAACTTATTCTGTGAAACATAAACAAAACATACGCAACCAAACACTTTAAGAAATTTTAATGAAGGTTTATAACCATACCAATCCTCGAATGGAGTTATATCCTTCAATGCCTTGCTTGAAAGTTGATTTTCCATAAATACAACTTTGTTAGCAACCTCTGCCCAAAAATTTTTAGGCAAATCCTTCTCATACAACATACATCTCACCATCTCCATTACATATCTATTTCTCCTTTCACTAACTTTATTTTATTGTGGCGTGAAAGGAGTTGTGAATTGATGTTCGATACCAGCTTCTTCGCAAAAAGAATTGAATTGTGACGAAGTGTATTCTATTCCATTATCAAACCTCAGAACTTGAATTTTGCAGCCACTCTGGTTCTCCACCATTTTCTTAAATTTCCAGAAAACTCCAGCCACCTTTGACTTGTATTTCAAGAAAAATATCTAACACATCTTTGTGAAATAATCAATAAACAGAATAAAGTAGAGAATACCTTGCAGAGATGGACTTCTTTAAGGTCCTACAACATCCGTATGAACTAATTGCAGCTTTTGTAAGGCCCTTTAAGTTGATGTAGGAAAAGGCAACCTGTTTTGTTTACCAAACTGACAAGCATGGCAATTTGGCAAATGATCAGCAAGCATTAGCAAGTCTCTTATCATATCCTTTTCTTTCATCTCTAACATGCATTGAAGATGACAACGGCTGAGCCTTTTGTGCCAAATTTCAGTGATGTTTGTTTAGTTGGATCAAATGAGAAGCTTTTGCCTCTCATTTTAACTCGTACAATTTGCTCTCCAATAGCATCATAAATGACACAGTACCAATCTTCAAAGTATACTTTGAATCCTTTTTCAAGTAACTGGCTTACACTTAACAAATTTTGGTTAACATCAGGTACGTAAAGAACATCAGAAATTGTTTTTGTACTTAAGCTTGTTGTAATTGCAATGGTTCCTTTTCCTTTTGCTAAAATATAGCCGCCATTCCCTATTTTTACCTTTGTGATTCCAATAGGCTTCAAATCCTTAAAGAGAGTTCTGTCATAAGTCATGTGGTTTGTACAACCACTGTCGATCAACCAACACCCTGAAGTGCACCTGGTGGAAAAACATGTTGCCACAAAAATCTGATCATCTTCATCCTGATCAGTAACTTGGGCATCTACTTCTTACTTCTTGCTTTCACAAATTACAGCCTCATGTCCAAACTGGTTGCGTTTTCTACACTTTGCATAAGGCCTTTTCCAACATTTGAATGGTGGATGAGCATTTTTTTCACAGTGTTGGCAAGGAGGATAATTTCCTTTTGGGTTTCCATCTTTACTCGAATTGTGGTTTTTTGTAGTATGCTCGTCATTTGAATTGGCCTGATTCTTTCTGAAGTTCTTCTTTTTATCATTCTTTTTTTCATCATGGTGCTTAACTAGAAGGGCACCCTTGACAAAACTATTATGTCTTATAAACTGCCTCTGCTCTTGAGCCTGCAAAGAGTTCAATAGTTCTACCAAGGTGATTTTTAACAAATACCCCGTGTTCTCCAGAGTGGTTATTGATGCTTTATATTTTTCAGGCACCGTAACTAAAAGTTTTTGAACAATTCTGGAATCATCAAATACAGTTTCAAATAACCTTACTGTGTTAAAGATGCCGAGCAATATATCAGAGTATTCTTTGGCCGTCTCAGACTCCTTCATTTTTTGCAGCTCAAACTTCCTTATTAAATTGATAACTTTCATGCCTCATACCCTTTCATCTCCATATATTCTTCCTTCAGATAATCCCAAACTTCTTTTGTTGTTTTCAAAGTCATAATCCTAGTGAAATTTATATTTGAAATAGCTGCAAATAAACATGCTTTGGCCTTCGATTTTTTGGTTCTTCTCTCCTTGTGATTTTTTATCTGGGTCATGGTGGGATTGTTTGGCAGTGGAGCAATTTCATAATCCTCTTCCATGATTTACCAAAGATTTAGAGCATCCAAGTATGCTTCCATTCTCACTACCCACAGTTGATAGCTTTCACCGTCGAAGATGGGAGGAGTTTTAGAAAAACTACCGTTTGCTTCCATTTCACAGTTCCCTTAAGAAGAGAGCTCTGATACCAATTTGTTGGTTTTTATAAAATAGAAAACACAGACTCAAAGTAAGTCTTTAAATAAAAAAAAGTAAAGACAATGTTGTAAAGATGATAATGCAGAGACAAGAAGTAATTCATTTTGTAAAGGAGTGCTTTTTATTCATAAACAACCTTTAAATTTATATTGCTTAAAATAACAATAAAGCAGAAACTTTTGCCTAAATTAAAGTAATTCAAATAGTGTTATGTAGCATGTCTAACACTTACTGACTTGCTAAAGAACATTTCAAATTCTAACTACTTTTGACTAAGAAAAGAAAATATCTAGAATAAAAAATTCAAAAGATAAATGAGTGTCACGTGAAGTTCAAAAACATATGTCTAACAATGATTACTATCGTGTAGAAAGGCACCTAAGGGAAACCTGGTTCAAGTTATATGGTTACCCTGACTTATTAAAAAAATTCACGGAGTAGAAAGGGCATAATCAATCAAAATTGGTGGCAAATGTGGTCGGTACACCACTTGATGATATCGTTGAGAATAAAACTCGAAGAAAAACACCTAGTTTAACTGCAGAATGGTCCAATGTTATACATCAAGTAGTGATGAAATTTTTAAAGGGAAAAGCTACTCCAAACAACCACCACATCAATTTTGCACACTTGGGAGACTTTCAAGGTACCATACTTAATCATGCATTTAATTCTCATGCATCTATAGAACCTGGTGCTTGGATTATTAATATAGGAGCTCCTAACACAGACCGTTACCTTTAAAGGAACAAAACCCAATATACCTACTTGATGGATCTATCAAGTTTGGTCACCACACTGGTGATATAATTTTGACGGATACTATAACGCTCACCATTGCATTACATGTCCCTAGTTTTAAGTTGAACATGTTATTTGTTCATAAACTCAACCTAAATCAATATTATTTTTTAATCCATGTTATTGCTTGTTTTAGGACCTGATGACTGAAAAATGCTAGCAGTTGACAGAGTTGTAGGGAGTTTATATATGGTGGATAGATCTAGCTATTTGCAAAATACTACTAAAGGGGCGGTTGGTTCATACAAAGGAATGGTAATCGGAATGAGAATGAATATAGTAAGGAATGAGAATGGATATTATCATTATAATTATGATGTTTGGTTAAGAGGAATGAATGATTACCATTACCTTTGATAGTGGTTGGTTTGTAAAAATACAAACAGATAAAAATTTATTATAATTAAATAAT
>JAOTAZ010000219.1:31486815-31505220 GCA_025629785.1 Erythroxylum oxycarpum | reverse complement strand
GCTTGCTGCTCTACTCTACTGTCGCGTATCTTCTTTGTTCACGCCTGCTTTGACTCCCACGCTGGTTGTGCGGCGCCACCCACTTTTCTTCTGCTTGATTTCTGCGTGTTGATGTAGCTTCTTATTTTCCAGACACAAATACATGACTCTGGTTTAGCATCGATTTTCTGTCCTTGTTCTCTTTTATTGCTGTCCACGCATGTTATCGTCGCACTATCATCTTTCTCCTCTTGGTTGCGTGAGTCTGTTGCTGTTTAGTGCCTGATTTTCCAGCTATCAAGCTATCCTCTTTTGATCATCCACTAGCTGATTTCTTTAATTCAGCTGGGTCCCATGCTGTAGCACCAACGCAATCCTCCCAAGATGCTGGTTTGAATTTGATCCTTTGATTTTATTGTTGTCCAGCGTCCACGCAAGTTGCTTTGTTCTGATTTTATTTCCATGTTGCTCTCAATTTCCTGTGCATCACGTGTCTCCCAGCTGCATCTCCAATCATCTATTATTTCTGCTGTTCATTGGTCCACATTAAAATGCTCAACAAGCCTTGGTCTACGTGTCACATGCTCTTGATACAGTTGAAATCCACTTGATTTTTTCCTTGAATTGTCGTGCCCTCACAGTTGGCTTGGACTTCCACACTTAGCTTTTCATTAAACACTTCTCTGCTGGTCCCATTGTCACAAGATTTTCAGCTGTTGGGTCCACTTGATTGTCTTCAATTGTCTCTTCAAAGTGCTACTCATCCACGTTCCAACCCATGATATTTGCTTGTTCAAATTTTTCCCTGTTGATTTAATGGGTGCTTCTTGTCTTCTAACTGGGTCCCACTCACATGCTTTGGACAAAGAAACTTTTAGACCCATGCTTGAATTGATTAACGTTAGTCTCCATTATTTCTCTTTATCGCCGCAAGTCTTGTTCATTAAAATGCTGTCTCACTTTTCTTTTGTTTTTACATTTTCTCATATTGTCACTTGGTCTTGCAAAGTCCAAGACCCTTGAAGCTGCTCATTTAAAAACGCTGGACGTCCCTTCATGAGCAATTTTAAATTTCTCCTTTGCTGTTGCTTGTGATTCTGCGTGTCCAGCCTGTTGCTGTCCATTTGATTTATAGCCTTTAACGTGTCCTTCCTCCACGTGATCTCTTCATTCTTCAATGGTCTCAGTGTTTTGTGCGTGGATGGGACCATTTGATGCTTGCTGTTTTGTGCAATTAATTGCTCATTCCACTGTTGTCTTCCTTGTAGCTTTATGCGTTAACTACTGCTTTGTATGTCCAATTGTGTGCTTTGCTTCCAACGGCAACTTTTATTACCAGCCTTTAATTCTCTAATCCTGAGGACCAACGCAAAACTCTTTAGCACAAATTATTTTTCATTTATTTTTATAGAAAATTTGTCCATTTTAATCTAAAAAATATATCAGCAAATCCAGCTTGGCAGTCAACGTAAATTGAACACAACTTGAGCATTTTATCTTAAAATTGGATTGAAACCACATATAAATGTATAGGAAAATATGAGAAAATTCAATCCTATCACATATGATGTAGGTGTAACAAGTGTTCCTCCTCTGAATGACTGTAAATTAAGATATCATCTAAATAAATTCTTAAAATTAAATAATCTACTCTTGTGAAGAGAAACGAAATGAAGAGAAGAAAACCTAGATGATTAAGTATGACTTGGGTCACCTATTTGGGTCAATAGACAGAGGCATTGGGCCTAGCAAAAATGGACTAATAGTCCAGTCCAGTTACTCAAGTCTAGCTGTATTATTCAGACCCTTTTTTTATTTTGCCCTAGTAGAGCATCTTCCTGTTACACACCCACGTGACCTGTAACAAACCATCCTATATAAGGATTGGTCCTTGCAATAAAAAAGTAAGCCAGTAGGCCATTCTCTCACTCTTTTTTGTTATGGTATTAGAGCAGGTTTGGTTCGGATTATTAATTTCTCGGTTATCTGTCTGAATGTCCAGTTCTAGCGGCTCGGTTCAGCTACCACTGCATATATTTCAAGTGACAACTGGATGTCCAGCCCCAGATGCACTTGAGGGGGAGTGTTAGAGTGTCTCATATTGTCTAGACATGAAAATGTTAAATGGTTTATAAGTGATAAGGGTCAACTATTCAAACAACTAGTTTTAGTTTACACTTCTAATGTCAGATGTTTTAATTGATAAGTCATGCAATGTTAAATCAAAATTTATATATTTGTTATACGAAATTTGCCTCTTATCATACATCTATCTTAAACTTACCTCCAAAAGGACCTGTAATCTTGTGTACATCCTGTGGAGCTATGGCGACTATTTTCTCACCATAGAACAATGATAATGATACATCAAACTAGGACTATTAAGAATTATCTTAATTGGTATAACTTTACACATTTTTTCCATACATTATTCAATATAATTTAAACATTACTCTAGAAAGACCTAGAGTCCTTTCAGAATTTAAATTTAACCTAAAAGTATATTTTTAAACACGGTAGTCTATTACGGTCGTACTCTGACTTGTATTTTACACTATTTCTATTTATAGTTGAATGCAAGCAAACACGTACCTATATTCGAGGCATGTAGTTCACTAATTCGCCATATCTCTTGCTAAGAAAGAATGAGGGAATAGATTCTTAATCGTCTTGTTCTCGAGGACTACTTTTCATTTAACATACCCTCTAACCCTCCCGTATTTTTACCCATATATTTGTCTCTACATTTAAGAGAAGAACATGCTTGGTGAAAGATTGTCTGTCAGGTCGTGCTCAGCTAATAGGCTTCAAAAATTGCTCTTATTCTTTTAAAAATATTTTAAGAATGCATTCTCGTGTGTACAAGTCATTAACAAAAAAAATTGATTGAAAGCATGTAGTACTCATTAAATTTGTATATTAATAATATCAAATTAATGTTTATTAATCTTGCTAAATTGTATTGTTTGAAATTTTCATTTATAGGTTCATATTAATAATTTGTTACTTCAGAATTCTTAAGGGTCAAAAATCTGAAAAAAAACAAGAAGGCAATTAGTTTTCAAGACATTGCATGTGCCCGATAAGGCATTTAAATTCCTTTTGGCCACCAAGCATTTCACTCCTGGATACTTTTTGTATAATAGCACTATTAAAACTGTGAATTACTTCTAGTTTTTCCTCATGAGTAGACTCAAGTTCACCAGAAAAGGGAGCAAATTAAAAAGAACATGACATAATATTTCAAGGCGCAGAGAAACAAGATAAGTTAAGAACCAAGGGAACTTATAGTGATAATGAAACTTTATTTATCAGAACGGTATGAATGCAAACACATAGTGTACCTCAATTTAACGAAAAATAGTACAAGGTGAAGAAGAGAAGGAAAGAATAAAAAAGGACCTAATGACGCTCAAAAGCATTATATATAATACGCGGTAACTATTTCAGGGCACAGGCAAATTGGAAACCGCAAGATGCACATGCTACTGGCATGAAAGTCTGACATATTCTAGTTTCCAGCAGGTGGTGGGGAGAGGAATGGGATGGAGGGAATAGTAGAGGGGATGCTTGGCAATGGAGGCAAGGTAAGCTTAGGTACAGTGGGACTAGTGGGTTGGTTAGGAAGTGAAGGAAGGTTGGGGAGTGATGGTTGAGTACTTGGCAAAGTGGGTTGCGGCAACGTGGCGGATGGCAACGGTGGTAAGGTTAGCTTAGGCATGGTTGTAGGCAGGCTAGGAAATGGTGGCAGAGAAGTTGGCAGAGTAGGTTGCGGGAGATTTGGGATAGAAGGCATTGGTGGTAATGTTGGCTTTGGTAGATTTGGCACCGAAGGTATGTTCGTCGGAAGTTGCAAAAGATTGCGAGCTGCGAAGCTAACGTCCAAGCTCGAAAATGACAATGCTATAAGAAAAGCTAAGATGAAGCATTTGGGGGAGGCCATTGTTTATGGGTGTCAGTGGAGGTTTCTTCGAATTGGCGAGTTTCAACTAAGAAGTTTGTTATGCTTGGGATGACTATAATTGCGTTTAATTGTGGAGGCTTATATAGGGATTTGATTTGAGGGCGGCATTGGACTTTGGTAGGTTTTAAGTAGTTGCGAGAAAAGCCTTGTATCTCTATAGTTATGTTTTGTTGTTGGCAAACCTTGAGCTGCATCCATTCCCCATTTGGAACTGTCAAAATTTTATCTAGTTAGTTGGTCTAGATACTGAAATTGGTTTAACTAGATACAAATCAGCCAAATGTGACGTATTCAGCGGACAGGAAACTTTTACTCGGTTTTTAATTTTTTCCCAACCACACAGCTGGAGTTGGATCACCAACTTATTGCTTGTCAACCCCCTTCCAAGCTATAAAAACACGGCATTCTTAGCTTTGTTTCACCACTGCATATCCAAACACGTCTTAGAATCCGCTGTGAGCTTCGACATTGAAGACCACTGGCCAATTTGTAGTCATGGCCACTCGCAAATGCTTCATCTTAGCTTTGTTCATAGCTCTTTCAATTTCAAGATTTGCAGTTGGCTTAGTGGCTTGCATTCTTTTGTAATTGCCTTCTCTACCAACTCTTCTTCAGCCAACACTTCCAAACTTGCCAACCACTCAACCATCTCTGCCACCACTTCCTGGCTTTCCGACAACCATGCCTAAAGCAAGATTACCACCATTGCCTTCCATAACATTGCCTTAACCCACTTTGGCAACATTGCCAATTACTCAACCATTAATGCCCAGCCAGCTTTCACTTCTCACTTTATCCGGTGGAAATTTATAAGTAGGATAGTCTCACATTGAAAAGACACATAAAGTTGAAGTAAATTATTTACTGACATAGGAATCATAACCCATTTCCTATAAGCACACATAGTAAGTTCTTAACATAAAACATTATAATTGTAAGCATCTAAAAAAATCATATATAAAATACAATTTATCATAAAGATAATATAAAGCTCGCAACCCATTGTCTTAAAGTTTTGAATTGAGATATAATGTCCTAGTTATATATGGGCTCATATGAACTTGGTCTAATTTTTCCCGAAAGCTCGTCAAAATCTCATCAATGGCACTAGAATCAAGTTGGCAAAGCCTAATGAATAAAGATTCATGGATTTGTGTAATATGAATAGTGGTTCATGGAGTGACTCATAATACCTTGTACACTAACTTATAACTCATAACCTATTGCCTTCGGATTTTGGGTTGAAATATAATGCCCTAGTTGTATGTGGGCCTAGTTAAACTTAGTCCAAATTTTCTCCAAAGCCCCTCAAAATACATTAATTCGTCTGTTCTCAATTCCCTTGAATTGAATTTAATTTGCTTTTTTAGAATTGTCCCATAAGATCATATCAAATATAATCTTTTGGTAACATCCTAAAGTAGCAAACTTTAAATTTAATTAATATGAATTAGACGAAAGTCTTAAGGGTATATTAAGACATTTACTTAACCTCTAAAATCTTAGAGAATGTAAATTGAGATCTGTGGACATATATTAATCCATTTTATGGTCATTTTTGTACACATTATAAGAGTTATGTGCTTCGGTATCATCTCTTATTAATTAGGAGCATACTTCTTTAATAATGCAATACCATAAAAATATTAGTTCATATGTACTTAACATTTAACCTGAGTTCACTTATATATTCTTAACTTTATCTTTCCAACCTCTCATATGCAGCTCTAGATAGATATGGTGACCATATGATCACTCCACACTAATTTCCTTTTGACTTATCATCTAAGTTAGCATTCAAGGTTTAGGTTTCCCACTTCAGCTTTCTATTATTATCTTGATAATAAACTTAAACCTGCCTCACCTCTAGCCATCACAAATACTAGAGTTGCTAGCATAAATGAGAAGGTCAATCTTTTATCTATCTGACTACTCTTTAATTTATACAAAAAAAAGTCATTTTAAGCATACATATTTCAAAATTAAGTATTACATAATGTTTATTACTTAATAAACAATGTCAACTCATATTTGTATTAAAACATGACAATACATTAAATGAACATATATGGAGAAATGTCAATCAATTACATTTTAATATCTACGTAACCCTGATGACTTCACATGCCTAATGTACATATTTTCGGAAATTGGTTTTATCATTGGGTCTACCACCATATCTTGTTTAGATATATACTTCATATTCACTTCTCTTTGTGCAACTATATCTTTCACATAATTTTATTTGATATCTATATGCTTGATTTCATAACAAAATTTAGGTCATTTTGTATAAACAATTGCTGCTTGAGTGTCACAATTGATTGTTGTATTACTATTGAAAATGCTATGAAGCAACACACTACTATTTCTTTCTTTTCCATGATATAACATCATTGTTAAGTAAGAAAACTAAATCAAAGGCAGATTTTCTCTTATCTAGATCCCCTCCCCAATCTGCATATGTATACCTATATATACATAGGTCTTTGCCTTGATAACACGCTACATAATCAACTGTACCCTTTAGATACCTCAATTATTAGTCTTATTGCTTTTCAATGTGTTTGTCTTGGATTTGATTGATATCTGCTCACCATCTTAATAATGTAACAGATATCTAGCCTTGTACACGTCATGTCATATATGTGATTTTTAACTACACTGAAAAAAGGAATTTTCTTCAATTTTCCCTTTTTTATGGAATAAATGAGCAAAACTTCTTATTGAGACCTTTGCCTTTAGCAATAATATTATCTATTAGTTTACAATCAAACATATGGAATCATTCTAAAATCTTTTAAATATATGTTGGTTGAGAAAGCAATAATCTCTTTAAACAGTCTTTGGAAATCTTAACTTTAATAAAGATTGTAGCTTCACCATGTCTTTCATCTTATATTCATATGATAACCAATCTTTGATTTGTTTGAAAAACTTACTGCCATTATAAGCAATCAAAATGTAATCTACATATAAAGATAAAATTGCAATATTATCTTTAGATCTCTTAATATACATAGTGGTCTTCATCAAACTTATGAAAATCATATGAAATGATTATGTTATGAAAACATGTATACCACTATCTTGAAGAATGCTTCAAATAATAAATTGATTTTAATAACCAACATTCTTTATATTCTTCGCCTGTTTCTATAATACATGTAAGTTTTTCCATTATATATATTTCTTCTTCTAATTCTCCATTTAGAAAAGAGGTTTTTACATCCATTTTATGTAATTCAAGATCCAAATTGGTTACTATAGCCAAGATTAGATGAATTGAAGCAAATCTCATAATAGGTGAAAAGGTTTTGTCATAATCGATTCCCTCTTGTTGTGTATATCCTTTAACATGCTTTATATCTTTGATATTATCCTCAGTATTTTATTTTATTTTGAGAACACATATGTTCCCAATAGCTTTACACCTATTAGGATGATCAAACAAGTTTCATATGTTATTTGAGTTTAACGAAGGCATTTCTTCTTTCATTGCTTTCATTCATTCTCCTTTAGCAGGGCCATTAGAAGTCTTACGTACATTCTTTGACTCATCATCTTCTTGTGGGATAATTTAGGGGATTTCACCTTCTATTTTAAAGAACCATTAAGAAATAATAACAAGATTAATTTGGCATAAAATCTAGTTTATAAGAAACAAATTCATCAATGTCTTGAATACTCTTACTCAGATCAAATACAATAGTAAAATTTTTATGGATTGTACTCTTAACTATCCCTGAGTTAATTCTTCATGTTCCAGATTACTCCTACTCAAATAAAGTCCCTCTTCATAATTCTTAGTAATAAAATCATTTTGATAAAGAGTTTCATGTAGAAATAGATATTTTCCTATGTCAAACTGCTTTAGGAAAACATTCTTTAAGAATTTGACATCTTGCAATTCAAATTCAATTACTTCTTTAGTACTTCATTCACCTATGAACACAAATCCTTTCGAGTGTTCAAAGTATCTAATAAAGGTACTTTTCTTCCCTCCTAGGCCTAGTTTAACATATCTATGAGAGAGATTATAAATATAGGCAACACATCCCTATGGTCTTAAGATTTTCATGTTAGGTTTCCTTACTATCTATAACTCATATAGAGTGTTTATAACTAATTTTGTGGCCACTTGATTAAGTACATAAGTGGCTGTAAGTAATGCATTACCCTAATAAGTGATAGGTAGATTTGCTCTTATCATCATAGACATAACCATCTCTAGTAGCATTATATTACGCCTTTTTTGCAATGATATTTTGTTATAATATTCTTGTAATAGTTGACAATCTTTCTATTACTTTTTCATCATTCATCATCCTAAACTTATTAGACAAGTATTATTATCCACGATCAGTTAATGCTTTTATTTTCTTGTTTAACTGAATTTATACTGAATTCATATATTTAATGAAGCAATTCAATGCTCCTGATTGGTGAGAATTCAAATAGACATGACTATAATGATTATAGTCATCTATAAAAATGATGAAATATATAACCCTACATTGTTCTTTTACATTCATTAGACAACAAACATCTAAATGAATTAATTTTAATAGATAGAAATCTCGTGTTCTCTTTCTAAATGGCTTTTGTGTCATTTTACTAGTTGGAAAATGTTCATAAATAGGTAAATTTACTTAATATAAGTCACATTCTTTAGTATTTTCTAAGGACCCTCATCAGATCTTTCAATTAAACATCATCTCATATTTATAGATAATCTCAATTTGTTGACTAATCATTAATAGTTAATAAAATAAAGATTACATCCTAAACTCATTAGGTGTGTCTATTCGTTATCATCTCCCACTCACAAATGATGAGTTTAGATAATATGATTTCTGTATGTTCTCATGCTTGTCCAATAATCTGTGCCACTTGTATACAACAAGAGCATATATTCTTATATCCCAAAGCCCCCTCAAAATCCCATCATTACCTAAGGTGACCTAGCCTCTATTGCCAAGCTTACCCTTACTTCCCATGATCCCTTCTACAATTCTTTCCATCTAATTCTCCTCTCTACCACTAAGGAATTGACTTTTGACACAGTTCACATATAGCAAATGACTTGATCAACTTAGTAGCATCATTGTGGTATGGAGCCAAAAATTTATTTGTTATTATTTTGTAATATAGATTACTTTTTTATTTTAATTTCCTTTTCCTTTCACTATTTGTGTGTAAAATGTATATGCTTTAAGTTTTCATTTTTTAATTGTATATGGTCACTGAAATTAATAATTTATAGGTTTCCATTTTTTTAAATTATTTTTAACTTACTCTTTCTTTTCTATTTTTTAACACTTAAACCATTTGTAAATCTTACTAATTGATAATTGTAATCTTAATACATATGCAAGATGCAACTCAATGTAAAGCATCTTTTATGAGGACCTAGATTGGGAAACATAAATTTAATTGCTAACTCTTTTGTTGGGGCATAATGTACGTCTTCTCTGACCAACAAAGTAAAAAATAAATTGAAGAGCTTCAAATGCTTCTTGAAACTAAATAATCAAGTCTTCTTTTAATATATGAGTAGGAAACAGTGAGTACAAAACATTGACCTAAGAAAGAGCTTATAGGGAGAGGAGAATGGGTCAACCTTAAAAAAGTTACTAGCACTAATTAACACATTTTAATTTTTTTCACTTCTAATTCTATTTGTTAAACAAAATGTGACATCTAAACACACTTAAAATACAAGTTCAAACTTGTACAATTGAACTCAATCTTTATGTGTACACTTCTAAATTCATATGTATTAGCTAATAAGTCATTCAATTTTGAATCAAAAATTTATATGAAATTGTTGGGAAAGGTTATAAAACAAGAATAATAATAATATGAAAAAATAAAAATACAAGATAGATTTTTGTTGAGATTATGACAATAAAGAACAAATGATGATTTTTGTTGAGATTATGCCAATTTTAATCTACATACATCATGTATAAGAATTATTTTCTCATTATTTAATACTGATGATGTCACAACCCAGTACTATATTGGGCATATGACAACCGTCGAATACCTGGGCTAAGGACACTCACAGTATCCTTAATCCGACTATTCAAGGCTAACTGAATATCTTTTTTTTTTAATTTAGGTAACACAACAACTGTATTTTGAAAATCCCAAAACTCAATCAAACACCTACAATCAGTTTTAAACACACTTCTATATTCACATTAAAATTCTACCATAACTTCTGGGCTTTTAGGTCCACTTAAAGCAATCTCAACCATAGTACAAAAGGTTCATATATAAGGTCTTTTACAAACTACAAGATAATTAAGAGATAATTTATAAAACCATAAAGCATATAAACATAACCAACCTAATAAAAACAATTCATGAGACACTATGCAACAAAAGTATAAAAAAGAGATTACCCACGTGTAGTAATGCCCCAATAATGTCAAAAAACCGCACGATAAACTCAAAGCTTCAAGCTTACTAAATTAACCTGCATAGTTGGAAAGAAGAGGGGGTGAGTACACCACGTACTTAATGAATAGGAAAAGCATATATCGCAAATAGAACTCGATGCACACCAAGATGGTGTAGGTAACCTATAAAGTGAACATACATGACATAGAAATACATAGGCCTAGCCTATGACTCAACGTATACTGGTTCAGAACTACAAAGGGTAACTTATTAATCACTTATTTGATAGACATAGGTTCCAATTCTAGTACACAAAAGCAGAAAAAGAAAATATCACATGTATAAATCAAATCTCGTCAGGAAAACAAATCTTAGAATAGGCCAAAACAATTATTTGTGTCGCCACTAGTCAGCCAAACTAGTGTGCACACCCACCGATTCCCATAGTTGGCTTGACTTTCATCTGTGGTAAGTCCGAACTATAGTCGACAAGAGCGTCATGACCCTAGGTGATGACCTCGTCGGTGTCTAGCCCTTGATATTGAATCACCCCAAGTCCTGTAGAAAGATGTCGATATGAGGATTCAACTTTTATGCATCAACGTCAAGAGTACGGGGGTCGCTTAATCCGTTGTGTCTAGCACACGATTGGCCAAATGTTACCTCACCAATCACAAAAAATCAAATAAAAATATAAGTACAAAACTCAAATAAGGCACCATGCCTTTATTTATCAGCCCAACTGATAAAATGAAACCTTGCCATGCCTCTAAGCCAAAAGAGAATACATAGATGCAGCATACATGACTTGATTATGCATATGTAAATTCAAAAAAAAATTCATGCAATAAAAGTTATCTTTTGGACTCCAAATGCAACGTAGTTCAAAAATGTAGTTTCAGAAAATAAAATGTTGTCCTTTGCACTTCAATTGCTGGTTTGTTGAAAATAATATCATTTCTCAAAATATGTAATAAAAATATCAGTTGCACTCCAAGTGCAAAGAGTTATTTAAAACAATGTCATTTATTAAATACACAAATATAATAGCATCTATCTGAGATTCAATTCTACTATGCATTACCTGGGTTTAGAATTCACAGACAAGTCACCATGTATGTCGTAGGATGTTCTAATCCTATTTGAGAGATGGTTTCCCCAACTTACCTCAAAAGAAGGTGTACACTCCCTTAACTTCAGCAATCCTCGGTACGAGCTCCTTGATTCACAGTTCCAAAGCCTTTATACATAAAAATATACAATGTATTTATTACTCAAACATATATCTCTTATTTATACACCATCTCATAAGTGTATAAAAGACAATATCACTATCTTTAAGCTATAAGATTAGGCCATTACTTATCAATCTAAGCAAAAATTCAAGTTCACTCTAAGTAAACGTGAAAGCTGCTTTCCAATGCACATAATTACAAATCCTTAAATCCTAAGCCAAGTTCACTTAGACATTTTATCAAATACCTAATGTGCATGACTTTCAAATCATATTTTCAAGACTTTGTCATAGTAATCCATGCTCCTATAACAAACACTTCTAAACAACAACACATTTCCCCGCTCCTTTCAATCTAATTCTATTCATTTAAGCCATATTCATCATAAGTATACAACTCATTACATTAATCCATTCCTTCTCCCATCATTTCGACCAAACCTTACCTAATATACTTCTTCATTTTTCGTCATCAATTCACATTATACGAATACAAATAACACCATAGAATTTGTTTAAATCATCAATTTCAAAATATATTCAAAAATTCACAAACTTTCACCAAAAAGAGAACATTTCGGTTTTGGCTTAAGGGAATTTCTCCATGACTCATTTCATTCATCTAAACCATATTTCATGCATATTCAAGTATGGAGAACATCATATCTTAACACCGAACTCAAAATCATAATGTAGAGAGAGATAAGACAAAATTTACCTAAACCTTCCTGTGGTGATATCTTAAAACCCTTTGAGAATTTCTCAAATCTAATGATAGTTTTGAGTTCCTTGATCCCAAATTAACTTATAACACCTTGATTTGGGTTGGAGAATAAAAAAAGGTATAATTTTAGTGATAGTCGAAAATGGGTTCTTCATATCCCCTTTTCTCCTTTCTTTTAATTAAAACAAAATGTTTCAACTATTAAAGGGTGGGGTGCACGACCATACATAAAGAAGGGTCTAGAATATTGACTCTGCTTTGACCAAAATATTTGTGAAATTACCCTTTTGCCCTTAGCTTATGTAAAATTACCATTGTACCCTCAAAACTTTTCCTAAATTTGCAATTAAGCCCAAATTTAGGGAATGATCAAAACTTTTATTTTTATTTTGATCCCCGGATTTTTGAAAATAATAATTAAGCCCCTTAACTTTATAAAATTACATATTGATCCTCCAAGAATTGAAAAATTACAATTAAGTCCTTTAACTTTTAACAAATGATAAATAAGCTCTTATGTACATCAACTTTTTCAATTAAGCTTTGTAAGTGTCCAATAAGTCTATAAATAATGTCTAATCACCTCTAAGGCATTAGGACATATTTAACTCTGCCATTATGGTCTTATCCATCCAATGGACTCAGTTTTACACACTTAGAAGCTTATACGTTAGAAATCTCCAAGATTTCACATACCAAGAAACTCTAAGTCATTGTAAGGGCATATAATATTATAAATCACTGACATATATAGCCAAAAGGATTTAAATACATCTTTGAACTCATATACAACCATGTATATATCAATATACAGTAGTATCTCCAAGTACAGAACAATACAAAATGGTTCATAGAGTTTGGCATTACAGATGATGATACGTTAAATTAAATTTATCAATATGGATATGTATATTTAAATATTAATTAGTACAATTATATAATATTTTGGCTTTTATCATATCTTACTTATTTTAAACTTAACTCTAAAAAATACCTATAATCCTTATAAAGTTTAAATGACGCATAAAAATATATTTTTAGATAAGATAATCAATCATGAAGGTGATTTGGAATATGTTTAATTACATCTTAGGCCATGTTTTATATTTTTATTTTTATAATAGAACACATGAATAAACATACCAATATTTTATGCCATATAGTTCACTACTTCTCTGTAACTCTTATAAGGGGACAAACGCATCTATACAACTAAGGATAAACCTCTTGAAAATTCCTCCATCATTCAACATACCTTTTGATATGCCCATATTTTTTCTTGTCTCTTCATCTCTGTCTTTTAAAGAAGAACACACCCTTAGACGTGATTTATGTCGACTCATTTTTATCCAGCACATTATAAGATATGTCTATATTCTTCTAAAAATGCTGCAAGATTTCATATCTCTATATATAATCTATACACAACAATCTACGATGTGGATAATGTAATTACCATAAGTTGGATTGTAGCCTATTTTAACACCTAGAGATATTGTTTAATTCCAAACAATGCTTGAACTTCTTTATAACCTGTTTTGTCAATATTTTTGTTGTATTCTCCAAATAGTGAACCTTTTCCAACACGATGTCAAGATGCCCTTAAGCCCTTAATTTTGTGAAACCTTACATCCATATGCTTGTTTCTTGGATAATAAATATGATTATTTGTCAAAAACAATGGCATTTTAACTATCACAATTTACTTAAACTCCATCTTAATTAATGCCTACTTCTTTTAATATTCTCATAAGTCATTATGCTTTTTTAGTAGCCCTAACCACTACCACTTACTCAAATATAGTTGTAAACACTAAATCATTAATTTCCAATAAATAAGATCCCTTTACAAAATTAGATATATATACTCCATAATAGACTTCATATTATTCAAATATTCTGCAAAGTTTGACTCTATAATCGAAGAATAATTTTACTAATTATTAAACACAATGTCATGGTTAGACGTACCTTTCAAGTATCTGCATATTGATCAAGTTGTCGAAGCCCTCAAAATAATTATAATTTTTTAACTTTTTGTAGTAGTCATAAAACTATGTCGAATCACAAGAAAACTAAACACTAGTTTCTTAATTTCAATTAATAAAATAAAATGGGCGGTTTTTTATTAAGTAACTTAACTAAGATTGACAAGAAATTAAATTAACTTAATTTAATATAAAAGGGAGAAATTAAAGAATACTAAACTTTAATTCAAGGGAAAGATATCATCTAGTTGTAACTTTGATCATTGGTCTAAAAAGAATAAGTACCACAATTTAAGCAGTTAGTGTAGAACATATTAGGATAGCCATAATAAGTCTCAGATTTTCCTAAATTAATTGGTTCAAACCTTGCATTTAAACCAAAACTTACCATCCATTGATTGAGTGTGATAGCATTCCATATCAAATAAATGATAGCAATCAGCTTAGTGACAAAAACTAAACCCTAAATTAAATAATCGAGATAACTATAACTATTCAACTTAGTTTTCTTGTTTATCATAAATTAATTATGCAATTTCATAAATTACCTATTTTGCTAATTGTAACAATTCTTCATGACAATTACAGATTATTGAATTCATGAATAGCAATAGAATAATCAACATTAAATTAAATTGTCATATTTATCAATATTTGTCATTCATCAAATATAAAAACTTAAAACAAAAAATACTTGAATTAAAACATAAATAAAAGTTAAGAACAAAACCTCATAAGGTTACAACTAAAGTTTTAATTCCCTTTGAATCAGAATAATTGAGTTTAACCACAAATAGCTTTTGCTCCAATACCAAAAGTAGAAGAAAGATGAAATAACGAGAGAAAAGTTAGAAGATTAATTCTTGAGAGGTGGGGAACGTCCCTTTTAGAGTATTTTTTTTACTTTAAACTTCATCCTATCCAATCTTGTAAAGATGCTTATCTAAAACAAATCCTAGTCCCTTCATGATAGGGATAGAAAGAAGTCTCCTACTTAAGCTTCAACTCTTTAAGTAAATCTGGCATTAGGCTTTATCTTCCCCTATCCATATAGCAATCTTTTCATTTTATCCAAAATTTGTGATTGTCAGCAATAGTGTCCCAATTTGATGAAATTCCACTTTTATCTCTTAAAAAAAATAATTTTCCTATTTAAGCACCAAATTAAATCTAAAACAAAGGAGATAATATCAAATGATATATCAAGATAACAACTTATCATATACCTACTTGAATGCTTTTTTAGTAAGGCACATAATTGATTATGTCAAGTTATAAATATAGAGTATTCTAAGATAATAATTTCAAGAGAACTATAACTTCTAAATTTTTTAATCTTTACAAATAATAAAACTAATTTAATTAAGGTATAGGAAAAATAACTAAATTGTCAAACTAACAAAAAGAAATCAATATAATAAACGTTAGGGATTTAAGGTACACTTTTAAGGAATTCCATTAACATTTTTATGATTGATTATCGAAATTGAAATAACAATTAACTTAAGCATCTATGTCCTCTCTCAAGTTACAAAAGACTATCCAGTTGAGAAATTACATCTTGTTGATGCATAACATCTAATTAAACTCAATAAGAATACTTAATAAAGAAAGTTATAACTTGGCAAAGAAAGAGGCGAAGAATATAATCTCAAAAGCTAAAAGCAGAGATTACAAGAAATTATACCAATGATTAGAAAGTAAAGATAGAAAAAAGGATATTTTTAAGTTGGCGAGAGTTAGGTAACAAAAAATAAGAGACTTAGACTAAGTTTATTGTATAAGTGACCGCGCGTCGTAACGCTAATCAAAATTAAAATTACTAGACTACAACTGTAGAGTGGTGAGTCTAGGTCGATCCCACAGAGAGTGCGTGTAAAGTCTAAGAAATGAAATTAATCGGTGTTTACGAAAAGGGGGGGTTTGGATTTTTGAAGAAATGAGAAAAATAAAATAAAACAAACTAATAAAAACTAATTAAAGAAAACATGCGAAAATAATAAAAATGGAGAATTCGGTAGGGACCCGGTTCTTCGGTTCAATCTCGGCCTAAACCCTAAGCAAGTAAATTTTATTAATTTGTTGTTCTTTAACCTCTCATAAAAACTATTAATCGTGGGTTAAAAATTAACCCGAGTTTTCCCTTAAGTTTTGTCTAACCAAGATACGATCGTTGATTAAACCTAACCACCTAACAACCTAGAATACGCTCTCTAGATTTAATTAGGCAGTAGCATTACGAATTAGGAAAACCGATTAATCAAGGCAGTAACCTCACACGCTCGGGTTATCTAACCTAGGTCATGTTATCCCTAACGATTACGAATCATTAGTCGCTACAAATGAATTTCAATATAACAATTACGGATTATATCAAAATTCTAGCAATGGGATTCAAATTAACGATTCAATGAACGCATTATAATCATCAATCTAAAATACCCAAAGGGTTCATACACAAATAACCGAATAATAACAAAAATCTGATTATCTATACAAAACCCAATTAATTAAAATAGGATAACACAATCAATTTCTAATGAGAGAAAGAAACAACAAAGTAATTAAAAAAATACTTAACTCGGGTCGTCGGCGTCGATGTTACCTCTGAACCAGCGTCCAGACGTCTAGCTCTTCATGTGTATTTGTGAAAAAAATATTTGAGCCCTCATTTTAAACCCTAACCAAAAATCCCAACGTTTTGCGTTATTGTCTAAACATTGCAAACCTTCTCCTCTTATTGTTCACCACTGTAGCTTGCTTACTGCTCATTGATTGGACAAATTAATGTTGGAGCTCTTCAATGAAAACATTCATCTACTGGTCCCTTGCTTCCACGCTGCTCCACTGTCTGCTTCTGTTTCTCCAACGCCAGTGAGCCAAGCAGCAGCCCAGCGGAGCCCACGTCCAGCGAGCTGCCCGTGCCTCACCAGCTGCTGCCTGTTACGCCTTTTAATGCCCTTCATCCACGAACACACCTGATGCGTTCTTTTTCTCTCCTTGCGTTAGCTCTTGGTGCGGCGCTCTACCATGTGAAGCCCTTAGGTTGATTTTTTTATTCTTCAGTGCCGCCACTCCCCTTGCTATGCGTGAATTCCTCAATTTAATTCTTGCTGAAATTCTTGTGCTTGACGCGTGTCTCTTGCTAATTTAATGTCCAAGGACCATTTAATTGCCGCCTGGAGTCACATACGTTCCTTGTTTGATAAAATGCCACCTGATTTGCTTTAATTTGCTCCTCATGTTGCCTTCAAATGTTTTTATTCCACATGGCTGTCTTTTGTTCTCTTGCCATTTTAATTTGCAACCTCCCCGTATGTGTGTATTCCTTGATTATTGCTTGTCTCCCTTAAACGATACATTTGGCTTCTAATTGATGGGACAATTAAATGAGTCCCTCTTTAAATCCCTCTCTTCTGCTTTAACGCATGCTGATATGCGTTTCCACTCCAACTAATTCCAATGTGTATATAATTATTGCTGTGCTTGTTGATTTCTTGCATAACACCGTATATGATTGGACCATTAAGATGTTTTTAATTTTCTTCTTTTTGTCCATGACGAAAAGTAAAAATTGATCTTCGGGAAATGTCTCAAATAGGGTATTTTTAACTCACTTTAATTTCTTTGCTCCCGAATTGTACCTAAAATCAAATATGAATTAAAGTGAGTATCTTAAGCATTTTTGTATCAGCAATTGCTAAGTGAAAATAATTAAAAATATTAACAATTAAACACATATCATCCACCTTCTTTCCATTTTCGTCTTTTGACAAAAGGTTTGAAGAATGCATCGGAGTTGACATAGGTTTCACCTTTTGCATATCAAATTTTGACAACAATTCTTTCACATATTTTTGTTGATGGATAAAGATCTTATCTTCGATTCGCCTTACTTGCAGCCCAAGAAAGAACTTTAAATCTCCCATCATACTCATTTCAAACTCATTTTTTATCAAATTCTCAAAACTCATGCATAACTTTTTTGAAGTTGTAGGAAAATCCCGGTGTGTCCATCATATGAACACGGTGCGGAAAACAAAAATTTTTGTCCCGGGACCTTCCCGAAACCCAGGATCGTTGTGTCTATATAACTAAGTCAAAC
>JAOTAZ010000219.1:31449590-31464421 GCA_025629785.1 Erythroxylum oxycarpum | reverse complement strand
TTAAATAAAGCAAATATTAATTCTATACTTTATGTCTAATTTGAACATTAGGTAATGAAATTATTAAATTATATGTTATATTTATAGACGGACAAATTAAGTCAAACCATTTTAACATTCCTAATATTTCGATAGTCAAAACATATTACTAGAAGTCAATCTTAACTTGACATTATATATTATTTAATTAGATAAGTAAAGATAAAGTATAAGGACTTCTTATTTAATTTGATTATGAATTAAAATTAGAATTTATAATCATTAACAATATATTAGGAATATAATGAGTTACACATAAAAGACCAATTGTAGAGAGACAATTTAATTTTAAATAAGTTAGACTTAGTTTTAACAATTAACAACGTTTTAACAATTAACAAATTTGAAGGATCAAATATATGATATTTAGCTTAATTCAAATTTTATTATAAGTAAGTTAAACTTTAATTATAAGTAATGATTTAATTTTAATTGGAAAGAAATTCTAGAAATTTTTATATAAAAAGGAAAAGGACATTGGGAGCTAAAACTCTTGTGATTTCCCCCCTTTTTTCTGCAGATGTAGATTGTGTTTGAGGTTAAATACTTGAATAATTTGTAATTGAAAACTCTAGAAGAAAAGTTTTGTAACATAAATTATGCGTACTTCAGCCCTTTTTGTTTATAATTTATGTTTTTGAATTATTCTATTAAAGATCTCGTGAAATTTTAAAGTTTTTCCTGGATGCTTATCTTGTTCTTGAAAACTATGAATGTTTTTTTTGCGTGTTTTTAAGGTGGTGCAGCCTTCCTGATGATGGTCCTTCCGCTGACGGTGATTACGGCTGCTGGCGAAGGACCGTGTCAGTGGTGATAGCGAATCACATCTAGATGAAGGAAGGCAGCATAAGCAGGCAGAGACATACGGGAAGCAAGAAGGCAGTGGTGGCGCAAGGGCGAAAACCTTGGTCTAGAAAAATGGACATCTGGTGAAGGACGTGCACATGCTAGTCAATGCCTGCCGCGATGATGGAGGCCTGTGCATTGCACGTGCCTCACAACAAATGATAGATGCATGCAGACAATCTCCTTCTCTATTGTCTTCGTTTTCAAGCCTTTATATTTTCTTAAATTAATGTTTCTCAATAAGATAAACTCCTAATAAATTTATAGCTTCTCTAATAAATTTCTTATAAGAAATTTTATAATTAAATATGAGATATTTAATAAATAAAAATTATTATGAGATGTTGCATTTTATTTGAGCTCAATTGATATTTAATTAGGATTAACTATAATTTTAATTAAAATTATTGATATCATTTAGAAAGTGAAAGAAGGTTGAACAGAGATATGGTTTGAGTACTTGGCAATGAGGTGGAAGGTAGGGTTGGTTCACGCATAGTTATACGCAAATTTAGGAAGTGGTGGCAGAGACATGGGCGTAATTATAGGCTACAAAAGATTTGGGATTGAAGGCGTCAGTGGTAATGTTGGTTTTGGCAAGGTTGGCTCTGAAGGTAGTTGAAGACGACTTATAATTGTTAAGCTAACGTCGAAGTTCAAAATCACAATGTTATTACGAAAGGTAAGATCAAGCATTGGGAGAAACCATAGCTTATGGATAGTTTTTGGTATCTTGGTCAAAAGTTTCTTATGTTGTACTTTTGGATGCTAAACTTAGTTCAAATGTCTTGACTTAAACAAGGTTTTTACTTCTTGACAATGTGACCTTATAAACAAAAGCACTTAGGAAAACCCTTTTAAGCCTGTTGATTAGTTTCAGTTAGCCTAACTTCACAAGGAAAACTTTCCACAAGAAGTCGGATGTAGTAGGTGGACAGATTTTGAATTTAGCAAGTCAAGAAGGAAACTCGATACGTCTATGCTTTAAGACTAATTGGTTGTTAATATAAATTCCAAGGGAAATGAAGCGACAAGAATAGGAAAGAGAAACCTTAAACTTGTTTTGTTCAATTACAATGAAGAAAATTAGAAACATATAAATTTCATTTTGAGGAATGCATACTTATTGATGTCCTATTTAAGCATTAATTCGGTGTTTAAATATTTGTGAGGTTCATTTCCTCTTCTCTGCACTTTTTTTTACCAGTCTTTATAAAATTTTCACAATATGTCTTGTCTGCTATAACTTCTTATATGCATCTGCGAACGAGTGGATCAAATTTGCAGCCAATGTCTGTCGAGTGAAGCTGATCCACCTAGCAAATTGCACCTGATCTCCTAACAAACTGTTGAATCCCTTTATAGCTGTAGGTTAATAAATATTTATTTCTTTTAGAATTTCTTCATTCAAAATTTCAAAGATTGATCATAAATGAGAATTTGAGTTTTCACCGAAAATTCAAAGGGATGCATAAGAAAATGATTGGTCATACATTGGAACGTTGGAAATTTTCAATAATTATTAAAGAATATTAAAAAACTTCACAATCTCCCAGTAAATAAAAAAGAAGAGTTGTGTTTCACCAATTCATAGATAAACAAGTGAATCAATTTAGAGAGCGAATAGCTTGAGAAAATCTCTAATTTCTCAAACTTGATATGTGAATGATCTGCTACAAATTGGTGAGGTATTTAAGCATGGTAATACATCCTAAATAGGGTGAGAAATTGAATTAGTCCTTAGTATAAGTTAGAGAAAAATATTGTTGTAATCCTATTATATTATAATGGAGGATCTTTTAGATCTCTACTTCTATAGTTTTCCTTCATATTGGAGAGATTTTCATATAAATCTGTAGTGTTCTCCCTTTACTCTCTTACTTTTTGTATTATCTTTGAGTATCCGTTTTAATCATACAAAGAGAGAAAAGTATAGTTTTCATTTTAATTTTTTTTTCAACTATGGTAGTAGAGCTTTGGTTTAGTGGAGTTATTTTTCTTGTGTGATTTAAAATAGAGGGTACCATCACTCATGATAGTGACAAGTTCAAACTCACATAGAGAATTACGCCTATTGGAAATCGATGATGAAAGATCATTTATATTGCAAAAATTCACAAGATCCAACCATGAATGGGAATAAAATAGAGGGAGAAACTAATAAAGAATGGGAGCTCTTAATTTGAAAGTCGATAGTCATCATTCATAAGTTCATCGACTGAAGCTTGTTTGAACACATGTTAACATCGACTAATGCATATGAATTATGGACAAAACTTGAATCCACGATTCAAAAGAAGATACCTTAGAATAAAGCTCACCTCCTAAAATGGTTAGTTAGGTTGCAGTACAAAGATTATCAAACTAGACCAGATCAAGCCAAAGAAGTATGGTCAAGGTATGATCAAATACTTAAAACACTTTTAAGGGACTCAGTAATCAACCATCAAAAATCAAGATGAAAATTGGTGTCAAGTTGTAGGCCTTACTACTTCTCAACTTGCCACCTGAGAGTTGCAACACATTTGTTGTTGCACTTAGTAACTCAGCCTGAAAAAAAAAACTCACTATAGATATTGTCACTAATAGCCTTTTAAATTAAGAAGTTAGTAGAAAGGAACATGTCATATCAATACAATTTAAGGCTAATTAATGTTGTCAAGAAGAGGGGAAGAAGTGAAACTCATGGAAAGAGTACAAGAAAAGTTGTGACAAGTCAAGAAAGAGGTCTAAATCATATCCAATAGTTAACTATTACTATTATAGCAAGTCTGGTTATACGAAATCTGAATGTTGATATCTTAGAAGAGATCAGAAGAATGGGACTTTTAAGTCATATTAGATTAAGCCAAAGATAAAGGAAAAGAAGAGCATAACTAAAATGACAGAAAAAGATCATCATGATATATTCTTTATTAGAGAAGATAACTATCATAACATTACCTATGATGATAGTTCATGTATTGTTAATTGAGATATCTCCTTCTACATCACCCCATATTAGGAGTTCTTCTCAACATACCAAAGTGGTGACTTTGGTACAGTTAAAATGGGAAATAAAGTAACTTGTAAGATTAAAGGAATTGACAATGGCATCTTGATCCCCAGTGAAAAATATAAGACATGTCCTCACTCAAAAGGAACTCCTTCCTAATATGAAAGGTAAAACACTTGAACCATGCACTTATTGCTTGGTAAGTGAAAAAAATATAGAGTTTCATTTTGTAGAGCTAGTAAGACATATAAAAGAAATATTCTTTTATTTTGTGCATATTTTATTATCTACTCAATGAATAAAAAATCGTTCGACCAAAAAAAATGAATAAAAAATCAATTGCCTATACGATATAATTATTACTATAACAATTTTAGAAAGGTTCAGGCGTCTTTGATGAAAACAAAATACCAGGTACTTGAAGCATTTAAGGAGTTCCATGTGACGGTGGAACGAGAGATCACAAAAGATTAAAATGTGCCTATTAGAAAAGGAGAAAGTATATAGAGAAATCGTATTTCTAAACAACACAATTCGATGACAGCTTTTCAAGTATATATACACAAAGAAATTAACCTAAAAAAGGAAATACAAGATTCCTACAACAGTCCCTATAATCTTGATTATAATAAAAACAAATATCTCTATAACTTGTACAAATCACTAAGATTTAGGACAGTGATTTAGGTGGTCAAACCCTAAATCACATTAACAAACAATAGGGTCATTAACCTAGTCAACATCAGAATAGCCAGATAGCATAAGGGATGGGTGAGTAGAGAAATGAAGTCCATGAAACAACATTCCTTTAATGTAGCAGAGAATCTAAAGGACAGCTACAAAATGTGATGATCGAGGAGAAGTTATGAATTGGCTGACTAATGGACAACATAAGCAATATTAGGTCTGGTTATTGTGAGATAGACTAAGCTATCGACTAATTGTCAATATAGAGTTGGATCATTAAGGAGAGTCCCATCTAGAGGAGTAAGTTTGACATTGGGTTTAAGAGGGGTGGTTGTAGTTTTACTGTCTGTAATACCAGCCCAAGAGAGTAAGTCGGAAGCATATTTTGCTTGAGAAAGGTAGTACCCATCAGAGATCGAAGAGAATTTAAGTAATGGAGCCCACAGTCAAGCCCACTTCACACACTAAAATATCTCCTTTAATCTTCTCATTAATTCTGTCAACTATGTATATCTGTAACGGTACATATCACTTAGATCTAGGCTGTTTCATAGGCTCTTACATAGCACAGCCTTTATTATTTATCTGTATAAATTCAATGTCCTAATACAACATGAATAGACTTTCAATTCACATCTGTTACATGGTATCAGAGCAATAGACACACGTCAAACATATACATTTTTTTTCTTTGTTCATCATGTCCAGTTCCTCTTCTTCCACCTCCAACATGTCTGCCAATCTCATCACCATCAATGTTGTTGCCCAAGCTCCACTGAAACTAACATCCACCAACTATTTATCATGGAGGCTACAATTCCACAGTCTCTTTATTGGGTATGATCTCATGGGCTATATTGATGGCACCAAACCATGTCCACCACCTCTCATCCACATTGCAGATACACCTACATCAAATCCAGAATATCAGTTTTGGATTCGCCAAGATCAACTTATTTTAAATGCAATCATTGGAGCTCTTTCCCCATCCATTATTCCTTTCATAGCCACTGCTACCACATCTAAGGATGCTTGGGATTCGCTTGCTAAGACCTATGCACAGTCCACTCGTGGCAGGGTTAAACAAGTGAAAACCCAGCTCAAGAAAATTGTCAAAGGTCAGTCTACAATCACAGAATATATGCAGGCAATAAAGACAAAGACAGATCAGCTAGCTGAACTAAAAGCGCCAATGGATATTGAAGACATAACTGACAAAATATTGGAGGGTCTTGATGACACGTACAAAGATGTCAAGATGAATGTCAATGCCCGAGAACATCCTATCTCTTTTGATGAACTGCATGAAAAACTTCTCATTGCTGAATCTGAGCTAACACTAGCTATCCCTAGTCATTATCCTGCAACAGCAAATTATGCTAATCGCCATACTGCCAAAAGAAATAATTCGCATCAGCAAACCAACTGGCGCTCACAACATACTCCACCTACTCGTTATTCAGGTACCCAGGAGCAACAGAATCAATCCTATCAACCTAATAATCACATAAACTGGAATACTCATTCTCAAGGATCTCGACCCTACCTTGGAAAATGTCAAATCTGTGGTGTTCAGGGTCATTCTGCCAAAAGGTGTCCTACCTTCAAAATTGTGCCTTATGCATCATCATCTTCTGTTTCCTCTCCTTCATGGAAGCCTACTGCCAACTATGCTGCTCCTCCTGCACATCCTTCGCATGGTCAACCTTGGCTTTTGGATTCAGGAGCATCCCATCATGTTACTGCTGACATGTCAAATCTGGATAATCCTCAACCCTACACTGGTACAGAGGATGTGATGATTGGTGATGGTACAGGTTTGTCAATTAGCCACATTGGCAATGCTTCACTTTCTTCAGATCATATGCCACTGACTCTTGAGAATGTACTCTGTGTTCCTGCAATGAAAAAGAATCTTATTTCAGTATATCAATTTTGTGTCACCAACAATGTTAAAGTGGAATTCTCTCCTTACTCATTTCTTGTGAAGGATCTTTTGCAGGGAAATACAATTCTTCAGGGAATGCCTAGGAATGGAGTTTATGAGTGGCCATCCGCATCTTCACTGCCTCTGGCCCTCTCCATTGCTTCCTCTTCAGCCATTAATTGGCATGCCCGACTTGGTCATCCTGCAAACAAAATTGTAACAGCTATTTTATCTCAAAACAACATTTCATCAATTTCTAATTCTACTCATTGCAATGCTTGTCTCAGTAATAAAAGTCATAAGTTGCCCTTTTCCAACTCCACTCTTCAATCTACTCAACCACTAGAAATAATCTTTTCTGATGTGTGGATGTCACCAGAGTTGTCCTATGATGACTTTCGATACTATGTTATATTTGTTGACCACTTCACTAAGTATACTTGGCTTTATCCTCTTAAACAAAAATCCGAAGTCAAAGAAATATTTATTAGATTTAAATTGCTTGTTGAAAATTTTTTTGACAAAACAATCAAAACATTGTTTTCGGACAATGGAGGAGAATATATTGCCCTCACTCAATTTCTAGCAGATCATGGTATTTCATTTAGAACAACTCCACCTCATACACCCGAACATAATGGCATTTCTGAACGTAAACATCTGCATATTGTTGAGACAGGTCTCACATTGTTATCAAATGCATCAATTCCACTTTCCTATTGGCCACATGCCTTTGCTACCGCAGTATATCTAATAAACAGAATGCCCACACCTATGTTACATATGACCAGCCCCTATTTCTGCCTCTTTAAGTCTCAGCCTAACTACCTTAAGTTGAGAATTTTTGGTTGTTTATGTTATCCTTGGTTAAGACCATACACAACTCACAAGCTAGACCCAAAATCCAAACCATGTGTCTTTCTTGGCTACTCTCCTACACAAAGTGCTTACTACTGCCTAGATCAATCTACTTCTAGAATCTATGCTTCTAGACATGTCAAATTTATTGAAACAGTTTTCCCATTTCGCACTCAATCACAACCACCAGCTGACTCACCTGATTACTCTGCAGCTTTATGGCTGCCTCCAACTATCTCACTACCAGCATTAACATCTTCCACACCAGCACCACTCTCTCCATCTCCAACAGCTGAACCTGAAAATGGTAATTTCTCACACATTACTCCTTTACCAGATTCTGAGTTACATGAAGACCAACATACTGAATGTGTGCAACCAAGAAATACAGTGCACAATACACATACCATGCTCACACGAGGAAAGGCCAACATTCGCAAACCCATTCAAAAGTTAAGCTTGTCTGCTGAACTCCATCCTCCTACAGAAACTGAACCCAACACAATTACTCAGGCATTGAAAGATGACAAATGGAGAAAAGCTTGTTCAGAAGAATTTGATGCCTTAATAAGAAATGGTACCTGGAAACTCGTGCCTCCTCATGATAATCAGAACCTAGTTGGTTGCAAATGGGTATTTCGCATCAAAAGAAATGAAGACGGCTCGGTGCATCGTTATAAAGCCAGGTTAGTTGCCAAGGGATTTCATCAAAGACCAGGGATAGACTTCCAAGAAACATTTAGCCCTGTGGTAAAACCAACAACAATAAGAATAATTTTAAGCATTGCACTAACAAATGGATGGTCATTAAAGCAATTGGATGTTAACAATGCTTTTCTACAAGGTCCACTGACAGAAAATGTGTACATGGCCCAACCACAAGGCTTCAAAGATGCTGATCGACCAAATTATGTATGTCATCTTCAAAAGGCTATTTATGGCCTCAAACAGGCACCAAGGGCATGGTACCATGCTTTAAAACAATTTCTTCTTAACACAGGGTTTCGGAAATCACAATCAGATGCCTCATTGTTCATTCAGCAGTCACCTAAAGGTACCATTTATCTTGTAGTTTATGTGGATGATATAATTATCACAGGCAGTAATTCACAGCTCATAGACAACTATGTTGCTATTTTGGCAAACAAGTTCTCTATCAAAGATCTGGGCTCTCTACACTATTTCTTGGGCATAGAAGTTATTCCAAATCAGGAGGGTATAATTCTTTCCCAAAGGAAGTATATTCTTGACTTATTACAACATATTAAAATGGCAGAGGCAAAATCAGTCATTACTCCTATGGCAAGTCACCCTATTCTAGCCATAAACTCCGGAACACAACTAAGTGACCCATCTGAATACAGAAAAATAGTTGGAAGTCTACAGTACCTGCTTTTGACTCGGCCTGATATTGCGTTTGCTGTTAACAAGCTATCTCAGTTCAACCATCGCCCAACATCAGATCATTGGGCTGCTGTCAAACGGCTCCTTCGCTACTTGGTCGGCACCGCTGATGATGGCTTACAGATCTATCATCGATCCAGCACTACTCTCCATGCCTTTGCCGATCAAAGTCACTATTCTTCCCTCCATGCGTACTCTGATGCAGATTGGGGAGGCGACAAAACCGATTATCAGTCCACTGGAGCATTCATCATCTACCTAGGTCGAAACCCTATCTCCTGGAGTTCAAGGAAGCAGAAGTCCGTGGCTCGCTCCTCCACCGAAGCTGAATACAGATCTGTGGCCAATACAGCTGCTGAATTAAACTGGGTGAGCAATCTTCTCGCCGAACTCAACCAAACCCCTTCCCAGTCGCCGGTGATATACTGCGACAATGTTGGGGCGACGCAACTCAGCTCAAATCCAGTGTTTCATTCCCGCATGAAACACTTGGCCATCGACTTTCACTTTGTCAGAGAACAAGTCCAAGCCGGCGTTCTTCGTGTCTCCCATATTTGCGCCGACGACCAGACATCAGATACCCTAACTAAGCCTCTCCCCAAATCACATTTTCTAGAACTCAAATTCAAGCTAGGCCTTCGTAGACGACCGCCTGCTTGAGGTGCCGTAATGGAGCCCACAGTCAAGCCCACTTCACACACTAAAATATCTCCTTTAATCTTCTCATTAATTCTGTCAACTATGTATATCTGTAACGGTACATATCACTTAGATCTAGGCTGTTTCATAGGCTCTTACATAGCACAGCCTTTATTATTTATCTGTATAAATTCAATGTCCTAATACAACATGAATAGACTTTCAATTCACATCTGTTACATGGTATCAGAGCAATAGACACACGTCAAACATATACATTTTTTTTCTTTGTTCATCATGTCCAGTTCCTCTTCTTCCACCTCCAACATGTCTGCCAATCTCATCACCATCAATGTTGTTGCCCAAGCTCCACTGAAACTAACATCCACCAACTATTTATCATGGAGGCTACAATTCCACAGTCTCTTTATTGGGTATGATCTCATGGGCTATATTGATGGCACCAAACCATGTCCACCACCTCTCATCCACATTGCAGATACACCTACATCAAATCCAGAATATCAGTTTTGGATTCGCCAAGATCAACTTATTTTAAATGCAATCATTGGAGCTCTTTTCCCATCCATTATTCCTTTCATAGCCACTGCTACCATATCTAAAGATGCTTGGGATTCTCTTGCTAAGACCTATGCATAATCAACTCGTGGCAGGATCAAACAAGTGAAAGCCCAGCTCAAGAAAATTGTCAAAGGCCAATCTACAATCACAAAATATATGCAAACAATAAAGACAAAGACATATCAGCTAGCTGAATTAAAAGCTCCAATGGATATTGAAGACATAATTGATAAAATATTGGAGGGTCTTAATGACACGTACAAAGACGTCAAGACGAATGCCAATGCTCGAGAACATCCTATCTCCTTTGATGAACTGTATGAGAAACTTATTATTGTTGAATTTAAGCTGACACCAGCTATCCCTAGCCACTATCCTGCAACAACAAATTATGTTAATCGCACTTCTGCCAAAAGAAATAATTCGCATCAGCAAAACAACTGGCGCTTACAAACTGCTCCAACTACTCATTATTCAGGTATCCAGGAGCAGCAGAATCAACAACATCAATCCAACAATCAAATAAATTGGAATACTCATGCTTAAGGCTACTGACCCTACCTTGGAAAATGTCAAATCTATGGTGTTCAGGGTCATTCTGCCAAAAGGTGCCCTACCTTCAAAATTGTGCCTTATGCATTAACATCTACTGTTCCCTCTCCTTCATGGAAGCCCACTGCCAACTATGCTGCTCCTCTTTCACATCCTCCGAATAGTCAACCTTGGCTTTTGGATTCAGGAGCATCTCATCATGTTGCTGCTGACATTTCAAATTTGGACAATCACTAACCCTACAATGGTACAGAGGATGTGATGATTGGTGATGGTACATGTTTGTCAATTAGCCACATTGGCAATGCTTCCCTTTCTTCAGATCATATGCCACTGACTCTTGAGAATGTACTATGCGTACCTAAGATGAAAAGGAATCTAATTTCAGTATATCAATTTTGTGTCACCAACAATGTTAAAGTAGAATTCTCACCTTACTTATTTCTTGTGAAGGATCTTTTGCAGGGAAATACCATTCTTCAGGGAACGCCTAGGAATGGAGTTTATGAGTGGCCATCCTCGTCTCCACCAATTTTGGTTCTCTCCATTGCTTCACCATCAGCCATCAATTGGCATGCTCGACTTGGTCACCCTGCCAACAAAATTGTAACAACTATTTTATCTCACAACAACATCTCATCAGTTTCTAATTCTATCCATTGCAATGCTTGTCTCAGTAATAAAAGTCATAAGTTGCCCTTTTCAAACTCTACTCTTCAATCTACTCAACCATTAGAAATAATATTTTCTGATGTGTGGATGTCACCAGAGTTGTCTTATGATGACTTTCGATACTATGTTATATTTGTTGACCACTTCACCAGGTATACTTGGCTTTACCCTCTCAAACAAAAATCAGAAGTAAAAGAGATATTTATTCGATTTAAACTGCTTGTTGAAATTTTTTTTGAGAAACCAATCAAAACAATGTTTTCGGACAATGGAGGAGAATATATTGCCCTCACTCAATTTTTAGCAGACCATGGTATTTCATTTAGGACAACTCCACCTCATACACCCGAACATAATGGAATTTCAGAACGCAAACATTTGCATATTGTTGAGACAGGTCTCACATTGTTATCACTTTCCTATTGGCCACATGCTTTTGCTACTGCAGTATATCTAATAAACTGAATGCCCACGCCTAAGTTACATATGACCAGCCCCTATTTCTGCCTATTTAAGTCTCAGCCCAACTACCTTAAGTTGAGAATTTTTGGCTATTTGTGTTATCCCTGGTTAAGACCATACACAACTCACAAGCTTGAATCAAAATCCAAACCATGAGTCTTTCTAGGCTATTCTTCTACACAAAGTACTTACTACTGCCTAGATTAATCTACTTGTAGAATTTATGCTTCTAGACATGTCAAATTTGTTGAAACAGTATTCCCATTCAGCACTCACTCACAATCAACAACTGACTCACCTGATTACTCTGCAGCTTTATGGCTTCCCCCAACTATCTCACTGCTAGCATTGCAAACTTCCACACCAGCACCGCTCACTCCATCTCCAACAGCTGCACCTGAAAATGGTAATTTCTCACACATTAATCTTTTACCAGCTTCTGAGTTACATGTGTAACACCCCACTTTCGCAAGACCCGAACCCGACATCGACGGTGATATCCAAATCCGTGCCCGCGAAGGTAGCATGCTAGAACATTCAATCACTCATAAATCGGTAAATTTTTTTTTCTTTTTTTTTTGAAACACTAACATTGCGGAAATCCATTTTTAGTTTGAACCAAATAAAGTTAAAAGTCGATAGCACATTGTTTTCAATGCAGTACAATCAAAACAGTTTCAAGAGCCCATTCAATACACACAACATTTATTAACATTCCCAATCGGTACAATTTGATATATACAACAATATTTGCATTTAATCAATCCCATTACAAAAATTCCCATACGTCATCACTTATTACTAACTGAAACAACCAAATACAAACCGTAAAGAATTCGAGCAATAAACTTTACACAAGAATAAGAAATATTCTAATGCAGACGCGAACTGATCCCGACCTCTAACTTTTCCCGGTGTGCAATAAGTCTACTCCCGTTACATAACGAGTTATTCTTCTGAATCCTAAAAAATAAATGCAAATTTTGGGTAAATTTTACAAACTTAGTGAGTGACCATCATCGATGGTTCACCCAGTCACCCAACACAGAATTCAAATAATGTGATGCATTAACAACATATGACATCACATATATTCGATCAATCATTACATATTCACTATCATTTGATCCATGTCATTTTCATCATTGCTTGTACAACCATACTATATCACATACATGTGATCAATCATTTCACATATTCATATTGTTTCATGCTCCATACACTGTATCATTCATATAATTCATACACATACGATTCACTTTCAATGCAATTTCACATTTTTATAAGTGCACATTCCCATTCAATACAATCAATTCAACCATTCCCATTCAATACATCAAATCAATCATATTATGCATATGTGCATGAGACCCACTTTCCATTTCATTACTTTGTTGTGACTGAGTGCCTGTACTATCCCGTATCCATTGGATATCGGGCTTATTAATCGTTGAGCCATTGACTCTCGAGCTTGGGGCTCATTTTCAGTCATTGAGCTTTAATCTCTAGATCATTCGTTGAGCTTTTAGCTCTAACGGTGGCAACTCAAGTCCAACTTCCATTATCTGTTTATGCATTCATGATATGGAATGCAACACTCACATTTGCATAATTTCATTCAATCATTTTCCCATGTCATCGGACCTTAGTCCGGCATTCAACATTTAAGTTGAGAAATCACATTCTCATTCATATGCAATTGTGCATTCAGAACAAATTTAGCAAACACATTATGCACACGTAGTTCAGCCAATTCACATTCAATAAGCACTTCAATATCAAAATTCCCAGTACTAGTACACAATCAATCATCGGACCTCCTGTCCGGAACCCATATTCAATCACAGTCAACAAAACCAATCAATACTCGTTCAATTTATAACAAAAGCAATAAACCAATAAATAAGACCATCTAGGTCTACTCACAGTACGCTTCAGATTCGCATTGGTTTCCAATTTCTAGGAACGCCTGGATGCAGACATTTATCCTGCACAACCAATTTATGTAATATGCACATTACACACACATTACTCACTTTGCACAAGAATTGCCATTTATGCACAAAGATAGAATAAGTACAATGCATGTTCATGACAATCCCGGTTATCATTTCATAAATTTTGTTATAAAACCATTCCCATATCGAAACTCATCTAAGTATAACTTGTACTTAGGCTTATGCCGCACTAAACCCATTAAAATCTCCATTCCTTTCTCATTGTCTCACTTTCGGGATTTTTCGCATTACACTCTCGGGTTTATGATTCACATTCAATCAGAAAGTGAAACTGATGTAATTGGGTCATACTTTCTTCTAGAACAAGTTCCCCTATGTTTTATGATCCATTTCCACCAAAATCGCTTAATTTGGCTTAGTATTTTGAGAGATATGCCTCACACACTTTCGAACTATCCGTAAGGACTATACCCGACTTCCATCAACAATTTGAATATCTTAGGGATTGAATAAAAAGTTCACTTCTTTATAGGATTTGTAGCTCTAGTTTATTTCAAAAGAAGAATCACCTAATTTGGAATCCTATAGGTCCAATTATGATCAAAACATTGAACTATACTCAGTAAAACTATCTCCAATGACATTGTTCCAATTAATATCATTCAATTCAACTCCAATTAATACCAATTTTTGTGGAGATGTAGGAAAATGTGTTAGGAATCCATTTCCACAAGAATAAAGTCATTTGGAGGTCTATAGAGGGAGTTATGGTCAAAAGAAGCAACCATGTTCATGACTATCCTCCAATCGTACATACTTTGGTGAAAATGCCATAAATTTCATTCTAGATGTCGGATTGACTTCGTTCTTAGACGGTTGGAAAGAAGACATCTAGGGGTACAACTTTCATGAAGACCAAAAATTTCAATTCTATCGTTAAAGGGGTCAAAATACACGGACTGTGTAAAATCACACAGTCAGGCTGTGTAACCTTCGGGTGAAATGTGTCCCCTTCCTGGATTTACACGGCCCGTGTGAAATTTACACGGGCAGACCGTGTAACCTTCGGGTGAACTAAAATTTTCACCCCGAAAACTCCTCCAAAGGGTCCTAAACCCATTCTAACCTTCCACACACTCTTAAGCACTTCCAAATCACCTATTCTTAAGCAATTATCACTCCAAAATCATTTAAACATAATGGAAACTTC
>JAOTAZ010000219.1:31423939-31434967 GCA_025629785.1 Erythroxylum oxycarpum | reverse complement strand
GTTATGGTATCAGAGCAAGAAGAGTTTGTAAGGAATCATGTTTATGTTTGAGTTTTTCGGATTAAGTAGTTGGGTTCTGGAAACGAGATCCAACAATTCGCGTTTGTAGTGTCTTGGAATCTAAAAAAGAATCAACCTATCCACGGAAATAAGATATTTTCGTGCATCCTTGTTATTTTCGATTATACTTCATGTTGTTGTGTGGTCTTTTCCGCAGTGTATTGTGAATACTCGGACCGTACGCGATCCAACATATACATCATTTATCACCACACCTGATACATCTACTACCCAGACTATAATCCCCTCTACCTCATTCCCTGGTAAAATTAGACAAAATTTAAAGACAAAATATTCCTTTCGATTCAACAAAATTATGTGTATATTCTTTGTTAACTCAAGGCTTTTTATATTAATTATTTTGATGATAACAACAAATAATATTTACTTACAAAATTCAAATTATTTTGAGATTATCTTATTTATTCAAAAAGATAACGATGTTAAAAAGGATTATATATTTTAGTTATCTGTTTAAAATGAAAGGATAAAAGTTTCTTATTTTGTAGGAATTATTTTAACAAACTTGTTTTATTATTAAGATAAGGTTCCATAAAATTTGGAATGGATAAGCTCTTATCGTTTCTGTATAAGTGAAGGATCCTTCTATTTACTCTATTTAACAGTCAGCTCTGAGATGTAGTCAAATATTTATTCAAACATTTGGATGTTTTGAAGATACTATCAAAGATGATATCGAAGATATTTTTTAAAAGAGATTCAAGGCAGATCTAGTTAGTTATCGATATAATTAAACAACTGTTACTTGAAGAGAACGCCTATTTAAAAAAGCGCTATGACATTCACAATGTGCACAAAATTTCTTGACATTTATTAGTAGCATTGATACTCTAAAAAATCATATCCATATAAATTTTTCTATTCCTTAAAAAGGGAAAATACTATATTAAGGGAGATTGTTCTTCCTTAAAACTTACATTGAACAAATTCTATTTTCATTTCTTGAGAGCTTGTAGAGGCTACCTAAATACTACTAGTGTGGAAGATTGAAGAACCTTGAAAAACATGTACTTATGAGCTTAAACAGGCTTATCAAATCACTTCTTGGAGACTTATTAGTAAAATACTCAAGTTGGACAATTGGGGACTGGATGTAGCCTTTATTATAAGCCGAACCGGTATAAATTAGCTGTGTCTTTCTTTCTCTTTCCTTGACTTTTAAATTTTTTCATTTTAGTTAATGTTGTTGTCATTTACATGAGGATCCTTTTGTTGTAAAGATTGACAGGCTCTTTTCATTTTAGTAGGATCCTTCTTTTTTAAAACTTTAACAAGTTCCTATCGTTTTAATAGACTCCTATCGCTTATACGAATTGAAAGTAACTTGCAAAAATTTTCAAGTCACACATAATTCACCCCCCTCTTACATGTGTTTGATTTATCATTTGGTATTAGAGCCTTCGTTTCACATTTATTATATCTTGCAGTACGTGATGGATCATGGAAAGCAATATGAGAAGTCTTGAAGGACAGTTTGTTACAAAGCCTCTTTATTTTAATGGAAACAAATATTCATATTGTAAGGAAAGAATGACAATTTATCTTCAATATGTGGATATTAAAGTCTGCCAAGCTATCAAAATGGGAGATACAGTTCTTGCTACTAACAACGTAAAATTATGGACTGATGCTGATAGAAGAAATGCATAACTGAATGTTAAAACAAGACATCATCTAATTTATGCACGCTCCTTAGAAGATTATGAAAAGATTTCCGACTACTCTATAACAAAGGAAATGTGGGACAAGCTTCAGGTTACCTTTGAAGGAACAAATGTGGTAAAGAAATATAACCTTTTAGTACATCAATACGAAACTATTTACATGAAATAGGGAGAGACCATAGATGAATTCTTTAGACAATTCAACAACATCATCACAACTTTGAAGAACTTAGGAAAGATATATCCTAATGATGAGCTCGTAACAAAAATCTTGAGGTCACTGCCAAAGGAATGCAGACTTAAAGTGATAACTCTAGAAATAATAAAGTATCTGGACACTATTTCACTTGAGTGGCTAAAAGGAAATTTGATGATTCATGAGACAAAGCTTAAGCAAGATGAAGGATCCTCCTACAAAAGAGGAATGACTTTAAAAGCAGCTGATGAATCAATTCCATCAAATGCTGATGAAAGCGACACTATGTTGCAAATAGAAGGAGATGAGAATATGTGAATAAGAACTTGTTTTGTAAAAATATGTCTCTTAAAATGATTATAAGCAAAAAGTTTCAGAAATAGAAATTTTGGAAGAAAAAGTGAAACTGTTAAAAAATGCATTGCTTGAAAATGATTCTAAAAAATAAAACAATTAGAAGAAAAGATTATTGTATTAGAATTTGAGAAAGAGAATTTTGTTAAAAATTTTGTATCTTTAGAAAAGGATTTAACAAATTTCGTTGATGGAAAGAACAATCTTGATGCATTGCTTGGTAATGGTAAAGATGTCTTTAATAAGGCAAGGATATGATCCAATGAAAATAACAATATCAAGTTGTACAAGAATTTCTTCGCTAAAAATAGCAGTAGCTATGATCAAAATAGTAGGAACCTAATGCATGAGAAAAATGATCGTAACTTTCATTCATTTGTTTGGTGCTTCTATTGTGGTAGACATGGACATATTATGTTAAGTCAAAATGACTTCACGATTAATAATTTGGATGAAAATCAAATAATAATAATATTACAAAGTGAGATGAAGTGGAAGTAGAAACTAAGACGAAAGAAAGTGAAACAAAGCAAAAGCAGAAACTAAGACGAAGTGGAAGCCGAAACTAAGACGAAAGAAAGTGAGACGAAGCGGAAGTAAAAACTAAGACGAAATAAAGTGAGACAAAGCGGAAGCCAAAGTAAGATGAAAGAAAGTGAGACGAAGCAGAAGAAGAAACTAAGATGAAAGAAAGTGAGGCAAAGAGGAAGCAGAAACCAAGACGAAAGAAAGTGAGACAAAGCGAAAGCAGAAACTAAGATGAAAGGAAAGTAAGACAAAGTGAAAGCAGAAACTAAGATGAAGCAAAAAATAAGACGAAGCAGAAACTAAGACGAAGCGAAAAATAAGACGAAGAGGATAAATAAGATGAAGCGAAAAAGTGAGACGAAGCGAAAAAGTAAGATGAAAGTAACTAAGACGAAGCGAAAAAATAAGACGAAGCAATATGAAGCAATGACCCGATATTACGTCAAATGCTTAATCAGTTTGAGTTAGTTACAAAACTCAATTGAATAATTGTTTCTTCAAAGATCAAGAAATAAGAAGAAAAAAACAGTTATCAAGAAGTAGTTAAAGACGAATGCTATAAATATGAGTCGGAGTCGAAGACTGCAAAAGTTAGCAAAGTTAGAGATTTTAAAAGTTAGTGGCTTTGAGAAACACTGTATTCATTGTGCTACACTCTAGAGCTATTATTGTCTGTAAAAAAGCTCGCCATATCTTTCTGTAAAGAGAGAAGAAAAGTTGAGAGCCTAAAGAGACTAAGTGAGAAAAAGAATACTTTTTGTAAGAGACCCGAAGAGGCTCGGTGAAAAGAATACTTGTATTTTTGAGATGAATAGTGAAATCTCAGAAAGGATTTTGTGGACTGAACGTAGCCCACGGTTTGGGGTGAACTAGGATAAAGCTGCTGTGTCGACTTCTAGTCTCTAACTCTCGACTTTTAATTTCTATTATTTATATAAGTACTTAGAAGTTAATTGCAATACATCGTGATTTTCTTACTTAATAGTTTTGAAAAGGCAATTTTTCAAAGAAATTGAAAAGGGGATTGTATTCACGAAAAAGGATACACAATTCAAACCCCCTCTTTTTGTGCATTTTGTATATTGAATGTAAATTCTATACTAACGCATGATTTACTTCATATTAGTCATTGTTGTAATATCCATAGAATGAAAAAATTATATGAATTTTATGTTTGGAGACTGAAAGGTCAAAGTTTGGGTACCTAAATTAAGATAATATATTCTGCAGATATGCTTCAGAACAGTTAAAAAAGAAAATCAATGAATAGTTGATAGTAGCTGTTCAAGACACATGATAGGTGACATATCACATTTCAGCTATCTTGAAAGCAAAGATGGAGGTAATGTTGTCTTTACTGGCAAAAACAAGGTAAAGGTCATTGGAATTGGTGCTTCTAATTCTACTTCTATAGATAATTATTTATATATTGATGGTTTGAAACATAACCTATTGAGTGTAAGTCAATTATGTGATAAGGGATATAGAGTCACCTTCTATAAATCTCATTGTGAAATAATTGATAATAATGTTGACACTTTGTTTATCGGTCCTAGAAATCAAAATTTATAATGTGCTCTATTGGAAGACATGCCTTCTCAAAAAGTTAAGTGTTTGTGTCTTTAGAAAAGGACTCATCAATTTGGCATAGAAGATTTGGACATGCTACAATGAGTATTTTTGTCAAAGTTGTCCAAAAAAGATTTAGCAAAAGGATTACCAAACTTGAATTTTGAAAATAATGAAGTTTGTGAGGCTTGTATAAAAGTAAAACAAGTTAGAAGTAGTTTTCTGTCCAAGAATGTTGTAACAACTAATCAACCGCTTGAGCTTATACATATGGATTTATTTGGTCCTACTAGAACTCAAAGTTTTGGTGGTAAACACTATGGTTTTGTTATAATAGATGATTATTCTATATTTACATGTGTTTATTTGCTAGTAAATAAATGCTTTTGAAATGTTTGAGAACTTCTACAGAAAAATTTAGATTGAAAAAGGGTACTGCATTACTTCAATTCGAAGTGATCATGGAGGAGAATTTGATAACAGAAAATTTAAAGATTTCTATGATGGTAAAGGGATAACTCATAATTTCTCATATCCAAGGACTTTGCTACAAAATGGAGTTGTTGAAAGAAAGAGCATGACCTTTGTTAATATGGCTAGGACTATGTTGTGTGAGAGCGAATTACTTCATGAATATTGGGCAGAAGCTAAGTCCACTACCTCCTAAATTTTGAATTGGTGTCTTATAATACCTATTCTCAAAAAGACCCCCTATTAACGGTGGAAATGAAGAAAACTGAATATTTCCTACTTTCAGGCATTTGGTTACAAATGTTTTGATTTAAATAATGGTAAGGACAATCTTGGAAATTTTGATACAAGATCTTATGAAGCTATTTTTTTAGGATACAACACTATGAGCAAAGGATCTAGAGTTTATAACAAAAGAACTAAGAGGATAGAAGAATCAATATGTGTAGTATTTGATGAAGCACTACCCTTAATAATAGTTGCTGATTCAGATGAAGAAGGGTATACTTTGGTTCCTAAAAATACGCCATAAACTGCGCCAGTAGTGCCTTCGGAATCACCAAATCAAGGGGGTCCTTTTGAAGCTAGGATAGAAAAGCCTCCTTCTCTGAGTACACCTCAATAGGAACCTATTCAATAAAGGACACTAGATATTCATAGCAGAAGGACACCAAGAGAATGGAGAGGTCTTGATACACTTCAGTGCATTCTAGGAGACCCTTCTAAAAGTCTAAGAACCATATCATCTTTCAAAAACAATTATGTTTCCTTTGTCTCACAATTAGAACCGAAGATTGTAAAAGAGGCACTTGCTGATGAAAGCAGGACTATAACCATGAAAGATGAACTGAACTAGTTTGACAAGAACCAAGTTTGGAATTTAGTACCTTATCCATAAAACAACTTAGTTATTGAAACTTGTTGGACATTTCGAAACAAACTCAGAAAATGGTAAGGTGGCAAGAAATAAAGCTAGACTTATAGCTCAAGGCTATAATCAATTGGAAGGTTTTGATTTTGATGATACTTATGCTTTTATTGCTAGACTTGAATCAATAAAAATTTTACTTACCTTTTTATGTTATAAAAAATTCAAATTATACCAAATGAATGTCAAAAGTGCTTTTCTAAATGGAAAAATTAATGAAGTTTTTGTTACGCAACCTCCAGGTTTTGAGAGCACAAACCATCCAAATTATGTGATGAAATTAACAAAAGCTTTGTATAGTCTAAATTAGGCTCCTCGAGCATGGTATGACATGTTAAGTAACTTTTTGCTTGAGAATAAATTTTAAAGAGGGAAGATAGATAAAACTCTATTTATTAAGAGGAAGAAAATGAGTTACTTATTGTTCAAATATATGTTGATGACATAGTATTTGGCGCTACTAATCCATCTTTATGTGAAGAATTCTTAGCTTTAATGTAGGGGAGCTTGAAATAAGTATGATGGGAGAGTTATTTTTCTTTCTTATGTTGCAAATTAAGCAAATAGAAATGGAATTTTCTTATTCAAGACAAGTACATAGAGGAACTTATCAAGAAATATCATTTTGAAAATTCCAAACTGATGGGAACTCCAATGTATACTAGAATTAAGCTTGATAAGGATGAAGCCAGCAAAACTGTTGAAGAGACAAAATATAGAGGAATGATTGGTTCATTTCTATATCTCTAAAGTTCAAAACCCGATATTATGCTTAGCATGTGTCTTTGTGCACACTTTCAACCAAATCCTAAAGAAAGCCACCTTCAAGTAGTTAAGAGGATCTTTCTTTATCTCCCTGGAACTATGGATTTCAAATTGTGGTATCCAAAAACGAACTCATTTGGCATATTTAGCTATTGTGATGCAAATTATACAAATGATAAGGTTGATAAGAAAAGAACAAGTGGCTACTGTCAATTTCTTGGAGGAAGTTTAGTTTCTTGTCTTTATAAAACAAATTGTATAATGCTTTTCAAAAAATGAAGCTGAATATATAGTAGCTGTTAACTGTTGTGCTCAGATATTATGGATGAAACATTAGCTTTAGGATTTTTCTCTAAACTTTAATCATATTCCTATTTTATGCAACAGTATAAATGCATTTAACCTATCTAAAAACCCTGTGCATTATTTTATAACTAAGCATATAAAAGATAAACATCACTTTCTTAGAGATCATATCTTAGAAGGGACTATTGAACTATTGCATGTTAATACTAAAAATCAAGCAGTTGATATTTTTACTAAGCCACTTTCAGAAGATAGATTTTGTTTGTTAAGAAAAGAACTTGGTATGTGCAGATTATCTTATATTTAACTCTGTTTGAAGATATTATGCTACTCTCGTTTGCAGATATTATGAGGCTCCTTCTAATAAGAAGGCCCCTATTAAGTCAAACGGGTTACTTAGAAGATTCCTATAGTTCAAACATGTTACTTTTAAGGTTCCTATCAGTTCAAAAGGGAAGAGTAACTTTTATTTTGAAAGTTATGATAATCAAAACGATGTCGTTTCAGTTCTTGAAAACACATGCACTATATAACAACTTTTTATACATAACTAATGGAGGTTACAAAAATGATCTCTCTTCTGATCTTATCCGATCCTTCATCTTCTCACGACATTTACTATTAAAAATCATTTAGGTCACGTTGAAACAGATCCTTACTCATTCATATCATCGTCTACTCTTGAAATATCTTCTGCCTTCCTGCAACCAAAATCTGTATTTCTTATACTCTCTTAAAACATTTTCAACAATCTTCTTTGATTGGGCTCAAACAAAGTCTAAGGCTATGTTTGGTTGGACGTAAGGTTTTTAATGGAATGGAATGGTTTATATTTGAATGGAATGTAAATGGATTTAACATTAGAAAATTGTTGTTTAGGAGAGATAGAAGAGTTCATAATGTAATATTGTGAAATATTGTTTGTAAGATGAATGGAATGAAACATAATGTATAGTAATAATGAATGACTATTCTGCCCTTGATAGAACAAAACATATATTAATAGATTAAAATATATATTGTCTTGTTGCTTGTTTTTAGGGTCGATGATACAAGTGGTATTATAAAAAAATTATTAAGGGTATATTAGGTAGTACATATTTATCATTGTACATTCCATCGTAAATTCCAAAAATCGGAAATAACTTAGTTTTACTGTTTAGGATGGAATAGGATAAAATGTGAAACCCTCCCCTTTTATCTTATTCCATTATAAACCCTCCTCTCAAATGATGGAATAATATTAAATTTTATTTTGTTCCATTCCATTACTAATCGCCCTTCCAAACATAGCCTAAAGATTTCAAGAAATCTTTGAAAGCAACTACTAGTCATAGTGAAACATTACACCATGAACAAGACTTTGAAACTCGTGTTTCTGAACCTTTTGTGTCTACTACACCATTTGCACTAAAAAGCCTTTTTAAACCTCCTATTATTGTTTCTATTCAAAAGCCCCAATTTTTAGACTCGTCTACTCAAAACGCAACATTTAACATATATGAAAGGAAGAGGAAGTATATGCATTTATCATTGCCAATAGAGGAATCGACCTCCAATTCATCTTTTGAATGTCAGGAATTGAAGATTAAATGGTGGTATGACTCTTCAAATTAGTCTTACGAAGAAAGCCCTCTTTCTGACAACTCTACTAACCTTAGTTTGTTAGATGAAGAAGAAGAAACAAAAATAGAAGAGACAGAAGAAGAAGAAGAAGAAGAAGAAGAAGAAGAAGAAGAAGAAGAGCAAGAAGAAGAAGAAGAAGAGCAAGAAAAAGAAGTAGAAGTAGAAGAAGAAGAAGAAGAAGAAGAAGAAGAAGAAGAAGAAGAAGGAGAAGAAGAAGAAGAAGAAGGAGAAGAAGAAGAAGAAGAAGAAGAAGAAGAAGAAGAAACCAAAGTAGAAGAAACAAAATAAGAAGAAAAGGAAAAAAAGAGTTATCTCGTGAAAAGGAACTTCCTCGAGTAGAGAAAGCTTTTAGTAAGGGGGAGTTGGTTATTATACTTTAGAGAACGTAAGTACCCTTCCTTTCTCTCCTACACGTTCTTTTTGTCCATCCCTCAATCTATTCCAACTGTGACCAATATATCTGAAGAATGATGGATTGTTTTTATTGATGAGTTTGATGAAGAATGTTCGTTTGGTAAGGCACCCATAAACCAGAGGAAGTCTTATAAAGTTAAGCTAAGAAAGCTCTTATAATTGAAAAAGAAAAGAGCCCTAATGCGGAACTGAGGGAAGAAGAAGCATCTCGGAAGAGAAAGAGAGAAGAAATAAGAAAAGGAAAGGTGCCTATGATTGAAAGCCCATAGAGGATCCTATTGCTCAGGATGAACCTGTTTTTGAAGAAATTCCCAAAGCAAAGATGTAAAAAAACAAAGAAACTCTTTGTACAAAAGAAAGGAGAATCTTCAGCACCTATAAAAATGTTCCAATCCATAGAAGTTGAAACACAATATAGAATGTGCTACAAGAAAATAAAGGTGTTTGCTGGACGCATTCTCCCTCGTCTTTTGTTCAATGATAATAATATTCCTATTTCTCCTTATTTTCTTGTTGTTGGTTGGCAAAATTTTTTGAATTTGGATGAGACAATGTGTGATGATTTAGTTAGATCATTTTATATTCACAAGAGAAAAGATGAAATTGACGGAAAGTTGGTCAATGTCTTGTGGGTATGTGAATGTGAAATTTTGGATACTGAGGAAATCTTAGGCAACTTGTTGAATATAACTCTAATAGGGAGAACTAACCTCCCTTGATATAAATGGGATATTGTTGATCTTGATCTGGGAGAAGTTGTAGACTTTATTTGCCTGTAAATAGAGAATACAGAAGAAGGGAGACTTTGGTGTAGACAATTAGATCTACTGCCACAATGCCTTGCATAATTATCTATGACTTCAATTTTTTCCTGAAGTAATTTAGTGGAAAGATGCAGTCTTTTAAACCCTTATGTGGTTTAGAACTTGTTAAAGGGTAATAAGATGAACCTCGTAGCCATGATTTTAAGATTTATGTTTGATAAAGGAAGTCACAAGAATACTACAAGAGGATTGCCTTATGAAATGCTGTTGACCAAGATATTTGCCCACTATGATATGTCTTTTGATGGTTTGGAATTGTATGTGCCTGCTAAGTTCCATTCTTTCATTCCTTATCAATTTGGATATAAGTTAAAGGATAATGTCTAGGTTGAAATGAAATCAGAAAGAATAGTATTTGTCTTAGGTCCTTCCCCAACACAATAGCCTCCTGCTCTAACATAACAGCCTTCTGTCAATCCTCCAGAAACCAACAATCTAGATATGCAACAACAGATGAGGGAGATTATACTATATCAGCATCAAATGCAGGATCAGATTAAGGACATGCAAAATCTTCTTCATGTTCTTATTGATTCTCTTAAGGAATACTTTCGTTTGAACACCTACATTTTTCTACTAATGATTATTTTGGCATTGATATGACTATTTTTGTGTTTCCTGGTTTATACATATTTGTGATTTTGTTACTAATTTTTCTTTTGCATATTTTGTGATATTCTGAATGCTTTAACGTGGTCTATTGACTTTATTACCCTTCTTTTTGATAATGATAAAAGGGGAGAATACAGAAAGATATATTTTGATATATGTTTGAATTGTGATATACTTTTTTGCCAATTAGATGCTTATGTATTTGATTATTGTAACCTCATGCTAACACTTAAGTTCTCTGCATCTAATTTTCAAACAATAGGCTCCTACTATTTAGAACTAATAGAATGCTCCTTTTTATCAAGATTATGGGTAAAGACATACATATAAAGATTACAAGTATCTTTCGAAATCTTTCACTATTATTTGAATTTTTTTGAAAATATATCTATTATTTCTTGTTAATATCAAAAAGGGGGAGATTGTTAGCTCAATACTTTTTAAATTAATGATTTTGATGATAACTACCAATAATATTTAGTTGCAAAATTCAAATTTATTTGGATTATCTTATTTACTCAAAAAATACGATGTTAAAAAAGATTATATATTTTAATTATATGTTTAAAAAGGAAGGATAAATATTTTCTATTTTGAAAGAATTATTCTAACAAATTTATTTGATTATTTGTTGAAGTTATGTAAATATAGTGCCCTGGAAAGCAAGTATATTTACATATAACTTTATCT
>JAOTAZ010000219.1:31407661-31419313 GCA_025629785.1 Erythroxylum oxycarpum | reverse complement strand
CTAATTAAAGACAAAATCTAACATAAAAAGAAAATTTAAACCAAATAAATAACATAAACAATCAATTAAGCAATTAAACAGTTTAGAAAGAAAACAAGGTCTAACATTATTAATTAAAGTTAATAATCACAAAAAATGTTCAATCTATTACATAATAATTGGGTCATGGGCATAATTCCAACAGTGATATTGATGAGGAATTAGAGTATAATTCAGGTCTAATCGAGGCATGACTAAGGTGTAAGACATGAGTTAATTGTGGTGGTGTCACTGAATACGTTTCACTAAATAGAGATCGGTATTTTGGCCATAGCTTGATCTATAGATATCCAAATGGGGTGATTTTAATTGTAAATAAACTGCATACCTATTTCTACAATTTTCGTGAAGGAATATAATTTTAGTTCTGACTATAAGGGTTTTTTAATTTGGCTTGAAGTTGAGTTTTGGATTCCATCACTGTTTGAGAATAGTCTGTAGCATTTTAGGTATAAATCTAGGAATAATGAACCAAATTGTATGAACTTTTAGTTCATTAGAAACTTAAGGCATAGAGGAACATTTATTTAAAAGAACATATTATTTAGAAACCTCAATTTTTATGTCGTAATGGCCATACAAAATTGACTTGAAACTTGTCCTAGGAAAATCTGGAAAAACTAATGAAGGAATTAAATGAAGACTTTTGGATAACCTACCCCACTATTGTGGGAAGCCATACACGATCGTGGAAATGGCATGGCAGTAAACAAAATGTTCTTTTGTGTGATTTTTGAATTAAGTAAGGATAAGGTTCTTAACTATGATGCATTTGGACTTAATTAAGGTTTAAAATGAACATAATTTGATGTTAAAAAAGTTGGTTAAATGTGTGATAAGTTTTGATTGATAATTGATGTTTTACATTAAGGAAAAGAATGTTTGATAACAATGCATCTAAGTTTGGAATGAAGGAGTGTTAAAGGAATGAAGAAATTCATATTAATGCAAATGTATTCCAAAGGATATTAGTAATGCATTAAGAATGACTGAATGAGAATTGTAAATTATGGGAAATATTTGTAATGCTAGAAAAGAGTTAGTAAATGTATGGAACATGATCAAGTCTACCTAAGGTATTAACCTAAATGTAAACAAGACATATCCAAGTGACAATATGTGAATGATTATGAATTATGATTAAGGAAACATACCTGAGATAGTCATTGGGCATGCATTGAACATGGCAAATAGATGTATGTGCATAAGTGAATATGTATTTGATCAATCAACTTTGTAATGTGAATTTTGTGTCTATTGTATGATGTATAGACACTCACATCGAACATCATCATCAAGACATTACTGGTCCATCCAGGCAATAACGTATACTAAAGCGTACCATGAGTAACCTAGAAGTTCTCACTAGGATTGATTTATTTCTGTTTAACTTCCAATTATTGAACTGTTAATGATCTTATTGTAATTGTGATACTACTGATTCCGGTTAATTGATTATCTAAGGAGTTCGATATTCGGGACTGTATTGGGAGTGTTTGTGATTTGAATATGAATAAGGAAATTGAATACTTAACTATTTGTTGAATGCCGGACTTAGATCCGATGAATTGTGAAAATTGAATGTGCTCATTGAATGAAAGTGACTGATGATAAATTATGTGAACTGTTATACTCCATTACATGACGTATGTTCACATAAAGGATTTGTGACTAGAGTAGCCAATGTGAAAAGAGCTTTAAGCTCAGTTATGCGCATCAGAGCCTCAGGTTCAACGCTTAATGAGCTCGGTATCGACAACAGTTACGAGACAGTACTGAACTGAGCCTGGTATCCACAACGGATACATGATAGTGAAAAAGATGCTCGGTCACAACAAAATAAAAATGAAAGCGAGTCTCATATGCATCTGCATTTGTATATTATAATTTTGATTTAGATGATTAAGAATCTATTTCTAAAATTGTGATGATAAAATGATATGCTACATTTGAGTAATTGATGTTAATGTGGTTGATTGGGATATATATAAGATCTGAAAAAGTATATGAAATGTGTGACATTCATTATGTCTTATTGAGAGTTTGGTTATAAGTGACATATTTGTGTATTTGATGCGAGTGAATCCATCGACAATGGTTAGTTCATTGAGTTCACAACAGTCATCAAAATTGTAATGTGGTTTTTCAGGTACGAGAGAGGAGACCTAGTTCCTAAGTTACTCTAGAAGAACAATTTGGGATTAAGAAATGACTCAAAGGTTCGTCAGCTGAGATATAAGGAATAGTACACTGTTTATGTAGTTTACTTATGTCATTTAGAACTTTTGTATAAAAGCTTGTAATCTTTCAAATGTTTTGGTAATATAAATATTTGTTTTAATGACTACAATGTAAATCATGTTTGCAATAGAATGAAAAGTACTAGCTGTTTTTAAGCATTATGTTATTCTTTATGATATCATATAAGTGAACATAACTGCTTTAACATCCGTTATCATAGGATATGTACTTGAATGTCCTCTGGATGTTCTGGTATATACTCTATGGTAGTGGGGTGTTACAATTTTGGTATTAGAGCATGGTTTGGCATCCTTGGGGACATATAAGAGCATTTAGACATTTTATATGGTGAGAAATTCGTATAGAGATCATGAGTATTGTTTGATATAGGTCATTCACCATAAGAGATCAAGTCCTAGAGTCAGCTGGCCTTGAGTCCATAAGAGCCAATAGAGAGTCTCAGGTACCTTAGGCAGAACAGATGCCTCTGAGAATTCCTGAGAGAAGGGAGAGGAGGTATGATAAGCTTCAAAAGTAGGAGGCTGTAGACCTCTATGGAAGCATAGACCATACAGCGATAGAAGGTTAGTTGGAGATAATTGAACAGGTGTTCGATCAAATGGACTGGGAGTTCGATGAAAGATTTGATTATCCAGTCTCGCTACTGTAAGGTCCAACATAACAGTGGTGGAAGACTGTTCCTGACACTTCCAGCCAACCATGTAGACTGAAGTGGGAAGAATTTCTGTAAGTTTTCAAGGAGAACTATATGCCAAAAATCTACCTGGATTAGAAAGTGAAGGAGTTCCTCGATCTGAAACAGGGGAACTCCATAGTAGCTGAGTATGAAACGCGGTTCAATAAGTTAATGGAATATGCTACAACTTTGATCCCGATGAAGGAAGACAAGGGTAGACAGTTCTAGGATCGGTTGATTATGGAAATCAGAACAAAGGTGACCATTAACAATTTGAGTAGTTTTGTTGAACTGAGAGATGCTTCGATCAGAATTGGGCAGTTGTTAAAGGATGGACAAGCAGAGTATAAACAGGAGCCCAAAGTGAAGAGATCTGGAGAATTTCAAGCTGAATCTAGTAGAAGATTTAGTAAACGCTAGGGCAGACTGCCACGATCACAACAGAGATCGAGGTAGTCAGGCTTTAGGCCAAGAGGTGGTTTTGGCCATTCCGGTAGAGGTCAATTATCTGGAGTGTACAGACTGCCACGATCACAACAGAGATGGAGATAGTCAGGCTTTAGGCCGAGAGGTGGCTTTGTCCATCACAGATGCCCAGTTTTGAGCACTATAGAGAGAAACATAGTGGGGAATGTTGGAGGTTAACTGCAGCTTGCTTACATTGTGGCTCTCATGAGCATCAGCTTAGAGACTGTCCTGTAATTTCTAGAGCCTAATGTGGAGTGAAAGGGGGCTTAGTGACTGAGACAACTGTCCAGCAAAGTAGAGCCAGTGGAACGGGATATAAAGGCAGAACTAGTTCTGCAAGTCCTTGTGTTAGGATTGAAGTGCGGAGTAATCAGTCATAGTCCCAGACAATAATTTTTACTATCACCAAACAGGAGGGTCAGGACTCCCCTGATGTCTTTGTAGGTGTGCTACATGTTTTTCAATTTAAGGCATTTTCATTGTTAGATGCGTCTACACATTCATTCATTACCCCGCATCTGGCATCTAGACTGCATTATAAGATAGAGATACCGAAATGTGGTTTAGTAGTGAGTACTCTGGTAGGTAGTACTACAGTGATTGGGGAGATATGTAAGGAGTGTATTATACGAATCGATTAGTCAGAGTTAGAGGCTGACCTGATAGTACTACAGTTGAAGGAGATAGATATTATTCTAGGCACGGATTGGCTCACTGTTCATAGGGCCAGGATGAACTACTATACTAAGGAGGTGATCATTGAATCCCTTAGTCAGTCGAGAGCAGTATTTTGAGGTATTAGTCGAGGAGTGCCAACCATGTTGATTTCTTTGATGAATGCCTTGAAGTTGATCTGAAGTGGATGTCAGGCTTATTCAACCTACGTGACTGACACTCGTACTGGGCAGACAGTTCAGGATATTCCAATTTTTATGGATTTTTTGAACGTCTTTCCCAGTGAATTACTGGGGATACCCCCAGAAAGAGAAACAGAGTTCACGATTGACCTTATTTCAGGTACTGCTCCTATATCGATTCCTCCATATAGGATGACACCTATAGAACTAAAAGAGCTCAACGCCTAGTTGCAAGAGTTATTGGATAAGGGTTTCATCAGAAGTGTTGTTTGTGAAGAAGAAGAATCGGACATTGAGGCTATGTATTGATTACAGGCAGTTGAATCAAGTAACAGTGAAGAATAAGTATCCTTTGCTGAGGATAGATGATTTATTTGATCAATTACATGCAGCTCGGGTGTTTACTAAACTAGACTTGAGATCAGGGTATTACTAATTAAAAATAGCAGAAGTTGATGTACCAAAGAGTGCATTCAGGACCAGATATAGGCACTTTGAGTTTTTATTGATGCTTTATGGGTTAACAAATGCTCCGACGGCTTTTATGGAATTAATGAACAAGGTATTTCAACCTTATTTAGATTATTTTGTGATTGTATTTATTGATGATATTTTGGTGTACTCGAAGAGAAGTGAGGAACATCTTGAGCATTTAAGGCTAGTGTTACAGATAATGAGGGAGAAACAATTGTATACCAAGTTCAGTAAGTGTGAATTTGGCTAGATCAAGTAGTATTCTTGGGTCACATAGTGTCTGGACAAGGCATATAGGTAGACCCAAAGAAAGTTGAGGTAATGATGAAGTGGGAAGCCCCGAGGAATGTATTTGAGATTTGAAGTTTTCTTGGGTTAGCAGGAGAGTACAGGAGGTTTGTCGAGGGCTTTTCACTAATCTTAGCCCCTTTGACAAAACTTCTGAGAAAGGATGTACCTTTTAGATAGACTAATGAATGCCAAAGGAGTTTTGAGGAGTTAAAATATCAGTTGACTACAACACCGATGTTAGTTATTCCATCTAGATCTGGATCTGAAGGATATATAGTAAATAGTGATGCTTTACACCAGGGGCTAGGATGCATTCTGATGCAGTATGGCCGAGTGATTGCATATGCATCGAGACAGTTGAGGTCTCATGAGTTCAATTATCCAGTTCATTTTTGGAATTGGCTGCAGTGGTATTTGCTTTAAAGATTTGGAGACACTATCTGTATGGTGAGACATTTCAAATATTCACAGATCATAAGAGCTTGAAATATTTATTGAGTCAGAAAGAATTGAATATAAGAAAAAAGAGATGGATTGAGCTGCTAAAAAATTATGATTGTACGATTGAATATCATCCTGGTAACGCTATTGAGGTAGCAGGTGATTGAGTAGAAAGTCCAATAGCAATGTGGCGCAGATACAGACCTCAAGGTTACCAAACCTAGTACAACTAAGGACATTAAATGTTGAATTGGATTTAGGACAGAATGAAGCATTAGTAGCTACACTGAAGCTTAGGCCAATATTGCATGAAAGAATCAGAAAAGCACAGAGTAAAGATCCAAAATTAGTGAAGTTTATTGAGAAGTTAAAACAGAATTCGAGTTCTGAGTTTGAGTTGAGAGTTGAGATACTGTGGTTGAAGCAGAGATTATGTGTACCTAATGTTGATGATTTGAGAAAAGAGAATATGGAAGAAGCACACATGACAACTTATGTTATGCATCCTGGTACTACCAAGATGTACGGTACGCTAGAACAACATTTTTGGTGGTCAGGGATAAAGAAGCAAGTAGTGGAGTATATCGCTAAATGTTTGACTTGTCAGCAGATTAAGGTTGAGCATCAAGCTCCAGTTGGGAAGTTACAATCATTGTCAATTCCAGAGTGAAAATGGGAGAGAATTACTATGAATTTTATTATAGGATTGCCTAAGACTCTGAGACAACATGATGCTATTTGGGTTATTGTTGATAGATTGATGAAATCAGTCCATTTCTTACCTGTGAGAGAGAATAATTCACTAGATCAGTTGGCCTGAAGGTATGTGAATGAGATTGCAAGATTGTATGGTATCCCAATATCTATTGTGTCTGATTAAGATCCCAGATTCACTTCCAGATTCTGGGGTAGTTTACAGTCAGCCGTGGGTGCGAAGTTGAATTTTAGTACAACATTTCATCTTTAAACAGATGGATAGAGTGAGGGGACTATTAGGACTGTTGAGGATATGCTCAGAGCTTGTGTTTTTGAGTTCCAAAGAGCATGAGACTAGTATGTAGCACTTATCGAATTTGCATATAATAATCACTATCACAGTAGTATCAATATGGCTCCATATGAAGCCTTATACAGTAGGAAATGTCGATCACCACTATATTGGGATGAAGAAGGTTTAAAGATTGTTGAAGGTATGGAATTGATTCAGAATATTGTGGATAAAGTGAAATTAATCCGAAGTAGAATTAAAGTAGTATAAGATAGACAAAAGAGTTATGTGGATCAACATAAGAGAGATATGGAGTATCAGGTGGGAGATAAGGTGTTTTATAAAGTATCACCTTGGCAAGAAGTGCTGAGGTTTGGTAGAAAGGGTAAGCTCAGCCCTAGATACATTGGTCCATATGAGATCACAGAAAGACTTGGAACATTGGCCTGTAAGTTAGCATTACCTGCTGAAATGGCTCAGATACCTAATGTATTTCATATGAGTATGCTTAGAAGATATCGATCTGATCCGACGCATATGTTATCGATTTAGGAAATCAAAATTGCAAGTAATATGAGTTATATTGAGGAACCGGTAAAGGTAGTGGGCTATTAGGCTAAACAGTTGAGAAACCTAGTGATTCCATTGGTTAAAGTCCTTTGGAGGAATCATTTAAGTGCAGAAGCCACATGGGAAATGAAAGAGAACATGAAGAGATAGTACTCATACCTATTTGATCATTTAGGTAAGAATTTTGAGGACAAAATTTCTTAGGGGGGAGAATTGTAATATCCTATTTTCTAGAAGATGCTTAGGCTTTAACCCTAAATCAAGCTTTGCATATACATGTATAACATTAACATTCATACACGAATTGATATTTGTACACTTTATAAGTAAGTATATGCACTCATTTGACATGTCTCGAGGTATAAAAATGTTAAGTGACTATGATATGGATTGTGAATTGTTAAGTTTTGAATTTTGGTTTGATTGGATTCCAATTATTAAATTGGAATTAATTGTTATTAATTGGGAGATTGATGAATTAATATGTACAATTGGATTAAAAAAATTCCAAATGTAGGATAAATTGATACAGAAAAAAGGATGATTACGCCTATAATTGGGTGACATTTGGCATAGTTAATTAATTGACAAATCAACCAATTATTGTGTGACATATGGACTAATTATAATGAGACATATGGACTGATTAATTGGTGGCTTATGGTGTAACATCCTGTTACCTATGTTAAGGCTAGAATAGAGAAATTAGGAAGAGAAAGTGTAGAGAAATTAGGAAAACACACCTCATGCATAAGTTAATTGTGATATGCACATTTGCACATTTATATGATTGTACATGCATTTATTGACATTTTTTGGGTAAAATGGAGTTATTAAATATGATTAAAATGTGATTTGGAGATTTTGATATATTTAGGGTATTTTGAAATTTTTGGTGAATTTTAGAAAAAATATTGATTTATGGGCCAATTTTAGCGTGCCATGTGGTAAAAATATATATGTGACAAATGGTTAATTGGTATTGTGACAAATGCTTTATATATCTGTGGTGGTAAATGGCACACGTGTTAGTAGGTTTTGGTTAGGGAGAGATTACTGTAGTTTCTGTTCTCCACTTAAACACTCAACACCGTAATTCTCTTCCCTGTTCTTCACCACCGAATTTTGAGTTGTTCTTGTTGGTTGTCTTTGAGTTATTCTCACTGCCAGAGATAATTGAATCAAGTAAGTAGTTTTGATAATGTTTATTTTTCAGTGTAAAAAAATATACATGCATGCATGGTTTGAGAATTGAGATTTCGATGATGAGTGAATTAGATGAAGGTTTGTAGAATATGGATATGTTGTTTTCGCATGTTTGAGAAACCATATGATGTAAGATATTGTTGAAGTGAGTTCTAAGGCAGAAGAATCATTGTAGTTGTGATTTGTAAGAGTGCAAAATTCAAGAAAAATGATGAACATAAACTCTATATTTTACCGTACATGCATGAATAAATGGTGGTACACTATTCACGCATGAATTTGTGAAAATGAATTTAAGGATACGAAATGAGGAGTTGGTGAGGTTGTGGAAGACAACTAAGTCCTGGTTTGGAATATGGGAAAGTTTACGCAGTTGATGAAAAAATGAAATGAAAAACGAGAGTGCTGGAAATTAATTTATTACAGAATATGCTTTGTTTTTGGTGTTAGGGAGTAATCTTGAATTTTCATCTGATATGGATGATTTTTGAACTGTAGTAGAAGTAAAATGGAGTGAAAGAGTAGATAAAAATGAAAGAATGTCCATTGGATGAAAATTTAATAATTTGAAAATTTACAGTAGTAAGAGGAGGAATTTTTGTAGTTTCAGATTTGTGATTTTTGAAGTGTAAAATTGAATATGATTTGTGTACAACCTACATCTGGAGTTAGAAATGTGGAATAGATGAATTAGGATTGCGTTTTGTTGGAAAAAATAAGGAAAATGGGAGGAGAAGAAGAAAATGAAACGGTGAAGAAGAAGAAGGGAAAAGCACCGTCGTGCTTTTGTACGACAGTAACTTTGTGAAAAAATAGAAAAGTCGCTATCGTGCTTTTTCACGACTGCGACTTTCGCGAGTCAAATGCACGATCGCGACTTTCATTTGATTTTTCTGAAGGGATCTTTGCTGAATATCCTTCAATCTTTTTGCTATAATTTCTTCACCCGACATTCAAATGACTTGATTCTTGAACCAATAGATTCATAAGACATTTATCTACATCTCACCAAAAATCGTAGCTTTTTGAAATAGATTGGTTGATGAATTTAAGATCAATTGTGATTGTGCTAAATTATGATAACTGGGATGATTTTTACTAAACCTACTTCGGTAATTGAACTATATCTTGATCTGTAGACCTCAGAATAAGATGATTGCTAATTTTGAGTAACCTAGAAACATGGGGATACAGATTGTCTGAAGAAATGGAATTTCTATTCAGTCTGTAAGACCTTCAATTTTCGGATGGAAGATAAGTATAGTGTGTAGTTTCCGAATGAGAATAGCTTGTGAACAGAGTATAACTTTCAGTATACTTAACCAAAGTTGTTAGAAACTTAAGATATTGGAGAACAACTTTTTAGAAGGAAGTGTTGCATAATTTTGTTATTTACCTTATCATATTAATTATGCAAAGTTGACCTATAGGTATGTTGTAAGAAAAATCTGAAGTGGTCAATGAAGTTATGAAATTGATTTCACATTGTTTTATTTTGGTCCAAATTATAAGTACAAATGATATTAATGAGGGCTTTGATATCTAATTGATTTGATGATAAAGATCACAATAAGATACCCGAAATTGTCATCGAACATGCATTGTGCATATTTTATAAGTACATGTGCATTAAGGAATATTTGTACATTGTGCAAAAATGTGATATTTGTAAATGTGTTTTGTATGATATATAGGAGCTCATTGGACGCCAGTAGGACATTGCTGGACCATCCAGGCAATCGCATATTGGAGCGTACTATGAGTCAACCTAGATGAATTCCTAGGATTGAGTTGATTTGACTTAATTTGTTTAAACTTCCAATATTATTGAACTGTTTGTGAGTTGTTTATGAATTCCAGACTTAAAGTCCGAGGAGTTAATATTCGGGACTGTATTGGAAGTGCTTTGCTTTCTATGGAATTTTGAATGCTTTGTAAATTCTCAACAAAAGTTTAATGCCAGACTGAGGTCCGATGAATATGAAATTCTGACTATGCTTTATATCAGATTGTGACTCTGTATTTGATGCATTTCACAAAATGCATGCTCAGATAATGGCTTTGTACCTGAGTAGTCTGTATGAAAGCGCTTCCACGTAGAGTTTTGCTCCGTGATTTTTTGATTCTGCACGTAGTGCTATGCTCCGTGATTCTGTTCTAACTAAGCCCTATGGGCCAGTATTTGCATAAGTATGTGATAGGCACCCGGTCACAACAATAAGAAAGAATGTGAGTCTCATGCATATAGCATTCTAAGACTGAAATTCATTGAATGATTTGCAAAGCTGAAATGAGTGATAGATAGGTATAAACTGTGTGATCATATGATAAACTATGTTATGTGAATATCTGGAATATATATATATATGTTCTAAATGAATATCTGTGAGATATGTGATGTGTGTATATGATCTAGTGAAATCATCAATGGTGGTTCACTCGTTGAGTTCGAAAAACTCATCAAAATTGCAACGTGGCCTTTTAGGTACGAGACAGGAGACCTAGTTCCTTAGTCAAGACATAAGGAATCTTTTTAGACAAAGTAAGGCTTAGAGGTCTGTCAGTTGACTCCAGAAGTGTTGCAGCATTATTTTTGTAGTTTTGCTAGAACCTATAATAGGTTTTGTAAATAGATGTTTAATGGCAACAGTGTAACTTTTATGAATGAATGAAATGTTTCATTTTAAATTTTTTTAGTGATTTTACGTATGTATGATAGATGATGTCGTGTATAAGTTGGGAATGTTTTGCTCTAACATACCATTATCAAAATTGAATAATTTTGGGTGTCATTATGAAATTAAGGCAATGAGGAACAATTGTCTAGAAGGAAGTTTTGTCAAATTCCTTCAATTTCATGATTAGAAAATGTCTTGATCTTTGGAGAAAATTAAGTATGAATTAAATGAATTTTAATGTCTTACTAAAGTATTTTATGAAATTAATTAGCATGTTAATGGGATTTAATTAACATGTTAATTTGACTAAGACCATATGGCATGAATTAAGTGTATTAAGGTGGTAGATAGCATTGAGGGCAAAATGGGAAGACAACTTAAGTCATTTGAGTTGCAAGGCCATTCATTAAGGGCATTATGGGCAAAAGACATGTGGGCTTGGTATATAAGGAATGAGAGTCACGAAAATTAGAAGAAAAACAAGAGAAAATAGAGAAGAGAGGGAGAGATGTCGTGGAGGAGAAGAAGAAAACGAAGAGGGAGAGAAAGAAGAGAAGAAGAGAAGGAAATCCAAGAGAAAGGGAAGGAATTTCGTGGAACAAGGAGAGGAATCAAGCTTTCTAAGGTAAGTTCTCCCACTTTTCATCTTCTTTGTTGAGAAATGGTTAGGGTTTGTTCATGGAGAAGTTCTAGAGAGAGAAA
>JAOTAZ010000219.1:31372223-31401909 GCA_025629785.1 Erythroxylum oxycarpum | reverse complement strand
TTGGAAAAGAATGTGTGTATGAGCCTTAAAATTTTTGAGTTACTGCTGTTTTGTGCTTGGGAGAGCGTTCTGGAATTCTTGCTGAAGTGAATGAGCTGTTTTTGATGTGTTCAGTGGTTGGTAGAGTCGTTGGTGAAGTGCAGGTGCTGTCAAAATTGCCAGATTCCCAGCAGAATCGATTCTGATAAGTAGGTCGGTTTACTGGGCTGGTTGCCCAGGCGCTCGGCCTGCGAGCGTGATTCTGATAAGTTGGTCGGAAGGGGGAGCAGGGGCGCTGGAGCTGGGCAAGCTCGCGTGCGAGCGCTGGGCGCTCGCTCAGCGAGCCTGCGTGCGAGCGCCCGTGCAATCGCTCGGGCGATTGCCGAGCGACCTTCCCCGCCCAGCGCTCGAGCGCTGAGCGATCGCTCGGCATTCCCGCCAGCACGCGAGCGCTGGGTGATCGCTCGGCTAATTACCGAGCGACCTTCCTCGCTCAGTGCGCGAGCGTTGGGCGATCGCTCGACAATCGCCGAGCGATCTCGCCCGCCCAGTGCGCAATCGCTGGGCGATTTCGAACGAGTTGGTCAGGCTGTTCCTGTGGTTTTCTGGTCGACCCAACCTTCCTTCACTTTTTGGTTATATCTTTTTGTGTAGACCTCCAAATGACCTGATTTTCGAAGCGTTATTTTTCTAAGACAAATTTTATATTATTCCTCACTGGTTTTATCAATATTGCTTTTAAATTGAAAAAGGGTGGTTTGAAACAAAGTATGGCGATCGAATGTCAAAGTCTGTATTTTCACTGTCTTTAAGATGGTATTTTTATTCATAACTTCTTCATTTCAAACTCAAATTGAGCGCTTCTAGTGGTGTTGAAATTGTTAGAACCAAGGGAATATTTTTATTAAAAAGCCAATCCATATCTTCTAATTGATTTTTCCCCTAATTGTGATCGCTACGTGTTCGGTTTTGGGTCCTTTATGCTTGTGTAGGTCCGAACGTTGGGCCTCGGAGGCGGGGTCCAACATTAAGTCCATACAAAGACTTAACTTACACACCTTTTAGTCCTAACCAGGCAGTCTAAATCCTTCGAGTTGGACCATATAAATTTTGTCATCAAGATCACCATTCAAGAAAGTTGTCTTAACATTCATTTGGTGCACATGAAACTTAAATACCGAGGTAATGACAAATAAGATCCTTATAGATGCAATTTTAGTAACAGGAAAATCAATATAAAAAAGTCCAATCCTTCCTTTTTTTAATGCCTTTAATCATAAGTCTTACCTTGAACCTCTCAATGGTTCCTTTAGGTCTTAATTTCTTTTTGAAAATCTACTTACACTCCAAAGACTTACAACCTTGAGGTAGACCAACTAAAATCCAAGTTTTATTAGATAAGATTGACTCTAATTCAATGCTTCTTCATAAGTTTTAGGATCTTCCTCAATAATATAAGTCACCACAAAATTGACATCTATCCTTAGGTTTTTTCAGCACAAAGGAAGTAATAAGTCATAACCAAAATTGGTGGATACTCTAGCTGTTTTGCTTCTCCTTAGTTCAATAATTTCCTCTTCCTTTATGAACTAGGGACATATTCTCTAAGAGTTCGCACACTTACTTTCATAGGAAATATATCCTCAAAGAACATTGCATCTCTTGACTCCATAATTGGTCTATACTTGTTAGATCCCTATTCCTTAACCATAAATCTATAGGTAGCACTATTAGAGGCATATCCCACAAAAATTGAATCAATGGTCTTAGGCTCAATTTTCTTCCTCTTACGTTAAGGTAAAAAAAATCTTAGCAAGACACCCCTATACTTTAAAAAAATTGCAAGTTAGGTGGATAACCTTTCCAAATTTCATAAGAGGTTTGATCTAGTTTCTTATGAGGGACTCTGTTTAGAACATAACAAGCTAAAGTAATAGCATCCCTCGACATAAAATCAGGTAAACCCGAGGAAATCAACATTGCATTCATCATATCCTTAAGTGTTCAATTTTTCCTCTCGACTATTCTATTTTGTTCAGGAGTATAAGGGGATGAAAGCTCATTAATAATCCCAGATTTTCCATAATAATCAGTAAGGAAATCAATACTATACTTACTTTTATTTTTTAATAATAAACCATAGTAAATTAAGAACAATCATCCACAAAAGTAATATAATATCTCATTTTTCCTTTACTCACGGAATTTTTAAAATCTCCAAATCTGTGTGCACCAAGTCCAACAATTGTGACTCTTTCTTGGTTATAGACTTTAAAGATTTCTTAGAGTGTTTAGCCTTAACACAATTTTGACATTTTTTCATTTCATTAGTGATCTTAGGCAATAAGTTTAAGCTTTGCATTCTTGTCATTGACCTCACGTTCACAAGCTCAAGTCTAGAGTGTCATAGGTCTAGAGAGTCAACAATATAAGCAGAAGAAGTAAATGCATACATTTCACAAATAAGTCCCCATTACAAAACCCTTTGCCAATAAAGTTTTCATTCTTAGTAAGAACTCGGTTATCATAATCAAAGATAAGTTTAATACTAACTTTGTTGAGCAGCGCACCAGAAATCAAGTTTCTACATTAGGAATAAATAAAACATTTTCTAACATCAACATTTTTCCAAAAGTGAGTTTGAGAGTGACCTTCCCAATACCTTGGAAAGGAACTCTTTTGGAGTTGTCTATGTATACGAAATTACCATTAGCATCATCATTCAACTCTTTAAACAGGTCCTTGCTGGTGAAAATGTGGCGTGTGGCTCCTTAAGTATAAATACCTTTACTTAAATATCATGAACTACTTGTATGAAATTATTAGTTTCGGTTAAGGTGTTTTAACTGTGTTTCATAAATGTGTAGATGAGATTTAATAAAATATGATATGAACATTATAACCTAAACAAATGATTTGTTCCCTACACTACTCCACCATAAGAGGTTGCAAAAATTAGATAAGCAATGCACCTCTTAATATGGAGTTCCTTATGATTGTCCTAATGGAAGGACATCTTGTGCAAAAATCATACCAGTAGAGTTGGATAGAAGAACATGTGAGTCTTCCAATAATGAGAAACATGTCTAATTAGAGGGAGATGATATTGTTTCTTACTTGGCTCTTTACATACTTAACTTTATTCTAAAAATACAGTCATTTTAAAAATATTTGTTGATTTTTTTAGAAAGAGATAGATGGAGGACTAATGAACGATATTTTATTTAAAGTAAAAAGATTAAAATAATACTTTCATAATAGTGTAATTAATCCAAAATAAAAGTAGACTATGAAGACTACCTTTTATAATTAATATAAGCTATGAAATAGGAAGAGAGAAAAAAAAAAAATAAAACATTGCAAACAAATCTAAAAATAAAAATATGTCAACTTAGCTAAACAGAATTTATTCTAATATAAAATTGATATATTCAATTAATATATTAAAATAAATATAACACATATAAGTAATCAAACAAAATTTCAAGTTATACATCATTAAATCAATTGTAATAATTTAACAGAATTGCAAGAATGTGCTCTTAGTCTTCATGATGTGTTAAAACCGAAGTTCCTTTTGGCCCTTAGTATAAACAGAGGGATTTACGTGCCCAGGCTTTCCTCAAAAATTAAATCCATTTCCAGACCTATAAAATATAAACTCCTTTTTGCCCGTGTCATTTACTCTGCTTTCCTTGTCCCCTCCCCCCTCGTCTGACTCCATCGACGATCAACTCCAAACTCCAATCTCCGCTGGCTAATTCCAGCTGTTCCATCATCAAGGTAAGAGCTCTGAACTCTCTCCTCCTTGCTTCTCACTCTTTCTCCCTCGTGAACGCCTATTTTACGAGCAAAATTTTCATTTTTATAAAGAGAAGAATTTGGAAAAGAAGAGAAACGAACATGGAAAATGCCAATTGGAAAACATGATGTGATGCGTGATAGAGATTATGATGCATAGGCAAGAAATCTGCTTTTGGTAGGGTAATTTGATGGATATAAATAAGCGATGTTAAGTAATTAGAGGATTCTATTCATCTGAATATAACTAGAGATTTCAGATGGATTTATTGGAACAATTAGACAATTAGGGTTTAGTATGGAATGGTATTTACGGAGACTTCTCCTTCCAACGCTCTTCCTCTCACCACCCAATTAATTTAAATCATCTTTGAAGAAGGAATATTGCTCAATTCTCTCACACGAAGCTCCACCATTCTCTAATTTCTCTCCTCCTTCTCCAATGAGCCTCAGGGCCCACGCACGGTTGTTTAGGTCAGTTCAGACGTGGTTGAACTGTGGGTATCCAAGGTATTGCTTGGGCCTTTGGTGGTATGATCGTTGCTCTTGTCTACTGCACTGCTGGTGTCTCTGCTACGTGTTCAAAATCCTTCCTTTTTTAATTTCTTATGTTTCACGTGGGTCTTGTTTTCGCTTCGTAAGTTCCTTTTTGTTTTTTTGATGTACGTTTTATCGTCTCTTCTTCCTTTCAAAGATGTCCACAGTCCGCAGCCACTCACCAGATCCGCACTCTTTGTTTCTTAACTCCTTTTTTTCCTCTTATGTGGCTTGTAGATTTTCATTGGCGTAATTTCGTTTTTCTTGATGAACCATGTGTTTTTCAGTCTTCTCCTCCACTAACTCCATGTGGATTTTGGATTCTAAATTGTGAAAGCTCCGTTTGGGATTGGGTTTCTGTGATTTGTTCGTTGACTGTTGTATTAGTATAGTTTCTTTCATCTTAAGTAAGAAGTGTCTGAAAACCCATGTTTCTATTACTTCCATATGTTTTGATTTTACCTGTCGAACCCTTCTTCCTAAAACTTAGTGCTTTCCGTAGCTTTCTTTCGAGTCTTAGTTGGTTCTTGGATATATTGCCAACTTTTTTCTTCCGGTTGTGTGATTCTTTTGTGTGTTGACTTGTATTTGATGATTTATTTGATAAGAAAAAAGAAATATTTCTGTAGACCGTAAAAAAATCTTAATTTTTCTTACCATAAAGACCTTTTACTTGCAGCAATTACCTTGTGAATGTCAAATCTCAGTGCTTTCACTAATCTACAATCTTCAGCCTTAGTTTGGATGTTGTAGTTCAGAGGGATGTATGAAAATTTGATCTCAGATATACTTCTTATATGAACTTTTTATTGCTTTGTTCTTTCTTCACTCTTAATATGGCCCCTTATTGCCTTATTCGGATCAATTTGTTCCATACAAGCTTAAAGTAATTATGCTGAAGGGGCGTACTTAGACTAGGACTTAAATTTCTTCGTGTTTTTATGAATATGGTTGTTCGCTATTTAATTAGAATTCCTTCTAATTATTAATATTATTATTAGTATTATAATAATAATAATAAATATTTATTTATAACTATTATTTGTATTTCTATCAGTATTTTTATTTATTTATTCTTTTTGCATATTGGCTATTACTTATTTCATATTTTATTTACTAACTATTTATTTGTTTTTATTTTTTATTATCGTTATTACCATTATTATATTTATTTTCTTTTTTCTTTTTTTCTTGCTTCTTGTTTTGTGAGTTATTTGGAAACAACCTTTTTACTAGTTAGGGGGTAAGGCTGCTTACTACTGGACCTTCCCAAACTCAACGTGTCAGCGGGATTTATACTGGGTGTGTTGATATTTGTTGTATAGAATAGTATTTACAATTCCTGCTTGGAGCTACTACTCCATGTTCTGGCCTGTGTTTGATTTATAGCTTAGTGTCAACTTATATGATTGGGTCTTAATTTTTACTATGATGATAGTGTAGAGAAGTAATTGAAGGATGGGTAGCTACGAGTCTGGTGGTGCTTCACCCGATGGCCATCAGGAAGGTGAGTTAGTTGCTTTATGCTATCTTACGCTTGTCGTCTTTCTGTGTTTACTGTGTCCATGGCATTGAAACCCATTGTTGCTTTAAAAAGAGCAGAATAAAGTTGCGGAGGCCTTCTTGGGTTAGAATGCTTTGAAATCAGGGAACTTATTGCAGAGAAGTCTGGTGTTATTGTTTTAAACTGCTATTGTTAATACTATTAGCTGTTTATTATACTGCATAGGAATTTGCCCCATGATAAATAACAATATGATTGATGAATTGCTATTACAGCTTCTATATAGCTATGACTGATTCTAGATAACATTATTCCCAATGCTCAGAACCATCCAGTTAATGGTGAATTTATTTTTGTAAAAACCCCATTTTTCCTTAGCATGCAAGTCCTGAGTTTGAGTCCATATTACTTTTTCCATATGTCTAGTTTTGGTTTTTAGGCTCTAAATTTATCTGTTTCCATGGGATATTGTTCTACTTTAGTTTCATTCTGAAAGTTGTCTTTTTTGGTGTACTTGTAATCCGATTCTTGTCGAAATGATGCTATAATGATTTGTCTTACATTTTGTTGTGACTTATGACATCTTACATGCTATTTTAACAGATGATGAGGAGGAATATGAGGAAATTGGTGGAGGTAACCGGTTTTTGGGTTTTATGTTTGGGAATGTTGATAACTCTGGTGACCTTGATGCTGATTACCTTGATGAGGTGATTTTCTGTTTCTATTGGATGTTATGTCTAATCCATGCCTTCTTTCCATACATATTGTAACAATAATATTTAGTTTTTCATTTTTAAGTTTCAGAATATTTACAGAGATGTAAACTGTTCTTCATATTGATTCTCGATAAAAGTCAGCATGTCGACATGGCTTTCTGACTAAGTTATGAAGAGGACAAACTGTTTCCTTTGTATTAAACCACACTAAGTGTTATTGGTTTAAGTCTCAGAAAATTAGAAGATTAATATTTTTTTGCTATTTTGTAGAAAGCTTGAGTCCTTGCTGAATAGTATTCACCCGTGGTAATCAGTTCAATGTGTGAACATTGGTCTTTTCTGGCGTTGGGAAATAGATGTCTTGTGCATTGACTTGAGTTAAATTAATGGTTTAGGGGAACATTGACTGAATTTAGATTAGTAATTAATTGCTTAGGAACTTAGAGCTACATTGGAAAATGTTTTCAATTGATATTATGGTTTGAGTTATTATGATGCAGTGCAACTCAAACTGTAGGCTTTGCAGAACTCATCTAGTCTTTTTGTATTTGTTTCAAGTCTAAGTGATATTCGGTTGTTTTAGAGTATCTTATATTGACTAAACATGAAAATGTTAAAGGGTTTATAAGTGATAAGGGCAAACTATCCAAATTGACTAGATACCCTTAACAGGTTGGCTTGATTTACTTTGCGTATTAGCCTTTGGATAGTCTCTGGTCATCATTTTCTTTTCTTTTGTTACAGTAATTTTTTAAATTTCTGTTTCTCACCTTCAGGATGCGAAGGAACATCTTTCTGCACTGGCTGACAAGTTGGGTCCGTCATTGACAGACATAGATGTAAGTCTTTGTTATGCATCATATGGATAGTTTTTATACATCAGGAGATTTTTCCCTAAGTTCCATTTGGTCATACATTTTTTATGATACGAGGTTATGTATGAAATTTATGTTTTCTGTCTCCATCTTGGTGTGACACTAATCTTATTATTCCATTCCCAGTTGTCAGTGAAATCACCAAATACTTCAGCTGATGCTGCAGAACAAGGTGATTTTGTCTGCCAGGATAAAACTATCTCATGCGGTTTTTGATGTTTTGTTAGTATCTTTGTTTCGTCTATTAGTCTTTCTCTTTTAAAAATTTTCTGTATCTAGTAATTTGACATTCTGTAGCGAATCATTAGAGAGGAACTTTTAAATTCAATTGGCATTTGCCTGTTGGTTTGTTGTATATCACAGTGCACTGGAGCTTGGTTGCGGGGCAGAAATATACTTTTTGTTTCTAATACAAGAACTGACTTATTAATTATTCAATACAATACTACTATTTGATGAATAGATTGAACAGTTTAACCTTTTTGCATGCATTGGTAATTGAACTGAAGTGACAGACTAATCATATAAGTTCTTTCAAAAGTTATAATAAATCAACAAGTAGGTTATAGATTGAAGATATAACTTAAACTTAAGGAATGTGCTCATTGCATTCAATCACGTAGCCTTCCATAAGTGGAGTAATGGCTAAAAGTGACTAGTTGGGGTTTTTTCTTTTATATTGGTAACAAGCTAGGAGAAATTTCCATATAGCGAGTTTCTATTGAAGTACAAAAGTTGTTTATGCTACGATGTTCCAAATTGGATGCCTTCTACACGATGGGAGGGCTATCATTTCATGCACCAAGCAGAACAATATAGGCATTCAGGGTATTTAACTAACTCTAGACTGTTCTCATGGTTTTAATATTATTCAGTTAGAGGATTTTTTGAATTTGTGACTGAGAAAATTGCCTAGAATTCATATTTACCGACACGGGCCTCTCTCTTTATATCTCAACTTATGCTGCAGCAATCTTTTCACTATACACAGTTAAGTGGGCATTTCTTCACGGCCACAAGCAATAGAAGATAGCAATTAGTCGTCCACAAGGGTTATTTTTTTCCACCAGCTTGCATGTCTCTGCGTCATTGAGCTACTTTATGTAGAATGTTTTTACCTCAATCACCTTTGGTTTTTCGGTTTTCTATTTGCTTAATTCGACTGTCTAAAGAACTAATAAATTGGTAGAATGTTTTTACCTCAATCACCTTTGGTTTTTTGGTTTTCTATTTGCTTAATTAGACTGTAAAGAACTAATAAATCGATGGGGAGGGCCTGATCATAGATATTGCTATTTGATTCTCTTTCTTTCTCTATGGGTCATTGAAGTAACTGTGCACAGTGGTTTGTGCTTATTTGGTTTCTGCAGGGGATGAAAAGCATGAAAAGGACCAGTTAAACATGTGTACATGTGCTTAGGTGTATGATTATTTTGGTGGAATACACATGACATATTTGCTTACTCATCTACTTCGATCTATCTTGCCATTTTTCTGATTGTGTATTTAATGCTGATATATCTTGCTAGATTATGATGAGAAGGCAGAAAATGCAGTTGATTTTTTAGATTTTGATGAGCCCTATGAGGGTCCTGAGGTGCAAGATGCTACCGAGGAGGATTACTTATTACCTAAAAAGGAATACTTCTCTTCTGAAGTTTCTGTGACAACATTAGAGCCCAGAGGCTCTGTGTTTGATGATGACAATTATGACGAGGAGGAAGAAGAGGAAAAGGAACATCTTCATCTTGATGAGAAACTTGAAGTTGAAACTACTTTATCAGGTTTACTACTTAATAGTGCTATCTTTTTCAAATTGCCAAATTTCTTCGATTGCTTTTTTTTTTCCTTCTGAATTAGTCCCACTTGAGAAAATTAATGTCTTTCAGCGTTTATCCATTGGTTTTGCCACTTCATATTGTTAGCGGTTTAGATGAATGAATTATTAACAGAATCCCACTCGATAAAAAAAATCTCAAAGAAGTTGTAAATGATATCAAATCATTTTTGGGTCCTGGACCTTTATTCATTCAACATACTTTAGCATTGCCTTTTAAAAATGAGCTGGGTGTTACTATGGTTTCAGGAGAGAAGTCTCCAGAAGATGGCAAAGCACTAGTGTCCTTGGAGTATGAAAGTTCAGACTTGGACTTGGAAGAGTTTGATGAGGTAGTTTCAAATTCAACTCCCTTCCCTTACTCCCCCAAAATTTCTGTTCCTTTATGCAACTAGGGGTAGAAATGAGTCGGGTCGCTTGTGTTCAGGTCTGACTTGGAAAGTTTCTTTACTGTTCAAGTGCAGCTTGAGCTTGGCTCTATTAAGAAAAAAGCAACTTAAACTTGACTCAAAATTGGCTTTGGTTTGGTTCTAAAGTTTATAAACAAGCGAGTTCAATTTCAGTCAGGTTTCAGGTAAAAGTCCATGCCTAGAAAACTGTCTTTAAGCATAAAATAGAAGGATTCCCAATAATTTAAAAACTAAATTTAATTTACAATAGTTGTGTAACAATTTGACATCAAAATTAAAATCTCAGCTTCAAAGACAAAAGCTAATCTAGAAATAAACGTTCAATAACTTACAAAGGAGCAACAAAGGGAAAGGTTAAAAAAAAGAAAGAAAGAAAGAGGGACAATGAATAATTTAAATTATGAAGGAGTGACATGGAATTGCATAGGCTGCTGAGGTCTGTATCTTGTTTTGGAGTTTAAATCATAGTTGAAGAAAGGAGGAAGAAGAGATGCTGGTCAAGAGAGGAGAATTAGAGGGAGAAAAATAACATCCCTTAACCATTATAAAGAGAAATAACAGAAGAAGAAATCCAAAGTGTTGAAAAGAGAAACTATACTGGAGAGGAAAAGAGAAGAGAACCCTAATTATAATCAGGAAAAACTGGAGGAAAATTCTCACAAGCCCCTTTTTCTTAAAAGACTTCAAAATCAGAATGTTAAATAAGAGTTGAAAGTTTTTAAGGGCTAACTTAAGATTAGAAACTATCTAAATTACACAGAATTTGTTTCTTTTTTTATTAATTGGATTTATTTAAGCAAAGTCATGTATACACAATTCCAAACAACTTTTGTAAAACAAGGTAAACAAATTGTGAAGCAGTCTATGTGATTTAAATGCACAGTTTACTATGTTCAAACTCGGGTTGTTTATTAAAAAGCCTAAAATTAATGTTTGAATTGATTAATTACATTAATAAACATGTTTCGAGCATGCCAGATTCCGAGTGCTAACTGAATGCCTTGGTTCATTGAATACCTTTTAAGCAACTTCAATATGTTGTCTGCTTGAAATGGAGTTTGATAGCTGGGTAAATGTTTTGGATGTGATAAGAACATTTCACTTTCTTACTACCAAGCTTGAAGAAGTCATTGCAACTCTCTGAATCACCTTCAGTGTTGGCATTTAATACTTGCTTGCATTTTAGACATCATATGTATTGATAATTGTGATTGATATTGTAATGTATCAAAGCACAGAGATTGCTAAATTTCTCTAGTTCCTGATAGTTTCATAGTGTGGATACTGAATATTCAAGCAAGTTGGCAACTAATTGTGCTTATTATGCTTTAAATGGCAAATAGCTGGAAAGAGATGCTGTATTACAACTACATGCATCATTTCATCTTTTTCTTCCTACTCTCTTATCTTTTGCCTCTGTAGTCGCTATTGTTAGCATTATAGCCTACTTCTCAGCTTATATTGTTAGCTGCTGATTATTAATTATGTTCATCATGAACAAATGGGGAACTACTAGACTGGTTTGATCCCAAGATTTCAACAAGCTCACCCTTGTTTGGTGCGTCAGATTCAATTTCAAGTCCTATCACACAAATGAAAAAGAATCATTTATGAAGTTAATAGAACATTCCATTGAAGTTCCTGCACTCTTACTCTTAAAACTCTGATTCATGCTCTCGCATATAGCAAATGCACACTGTTGCAAGATTTTCAACAATCGTGCAGAGAGTTGAGCGAAAGGATATATTGTCACGTACAATCAAGTATCTGTGCGAATAAGAAAGAAAAATTTAAAGTCTTTTGTAACTCAAAGCCCTTTCTTATAATTACTCGATTAAGAAAGGATTACCTAAATACAGGATTCCATTTCTAATTTCTAGATGTTAGATCTGCATAGCAAGCTCTTATGTTGTTCTTTGCCTGTTGGCTGCATCTGAGATAGAGAGCCGGAAAGCTACAAGCAATTAAGTGAATATTTGTTATCATCTTGACAGCTAACTTTTATTTCTTTTGAATGCCTGCACTATAAGTCCTATGTGGCTTTGATTCAGATGCATGCTGTGATTTTTCCATTAAGTGGTTGGCGAAATATGGCATTCAATATTCTGCACACAAGTTTTGGCATCTGTTTCATGCATTCTATGTGTGACAACAGTCTTCAGAGTTTGACAATATTAGTGTATTTTTTGTTTTACCTCATAACTTACAGGGTGAAGCTGATGCAGAGAGGAGTGGACCTCATGAATGTAAAGGTTCCCTGCCACTGCCCATTTTGTGTGTAGAAGATGGATTGGTCATTTTACGGTTTTCTGAAATTTTTGGCATCCACGAGCCTTTAAAGAAAAGAGAAAAAAGAGATCATAGATATTCCATTTACAAAGGTATGGCTTTCTTGAGTGTTCATCTTCCAAACTAAATCTTTCTGATTGTCATTTTGTGTTTACTGCTGTAGTAATGCTGCAATTACCACGATACTTGACTTGCCACTTGGGAAATGATCTGTGTGTGTGCATGCTAGTGCATATGTGTCTATTACTTTGTCCTCTATTTCTCCCTCCCTCCCTCAATCCTCAAATTCTTGCCAATAGATAAATGATTCAGGTGTTATTTCACTGTTTACTAATTTTCTTTATTTATATCCCTGTTCTGATTTTATATCCCTTTTCTTTTCTAACTTCACTCCCAGATAAATATAAATCTATGGATTTCTCTGAAGCAGTTGAAGAGGATGAAGCAGCATTCTTAAGGGCATCTGGTCAAAATTTTTCGTCCATGTCCCAAGCAATTGAACATGACATCTCAGTTTTTATTGACGATGGCACAGAATTTACTCACTTTGCTCCAGCACAAGGACCTGTCCAAATCCATGTTCAAAATGAGCAACAAGAAAAGGATGCCTGTCTTAGTTCAGAACCATTGAGTAAAGATGTTGTGGCAAATATTTCTGCAGAGTGGCAGTCACCATTCTGTTCAAGATTTGACCTGCTTGATCAACAAGATTGGGAGGAAAGCATCATCTGGGGGAATTCTCCTAATGTTGGTGATAATTCTATAGAGAGTTATGACAGCCAAGGGCCTGCTTTGGGAGCTTCGTTTATGAGGGAAACAGAACAAGAGACTGGACAACAGGATTTTAAGTCAGAGATTTCCATAGAGCAGGATGAGCGGGATCATAGTTTTTGCTTGAATAGTTCCTCTGTCCTCTTGGAATCATTTGGTTCTAGAGATTCTTTGGAACATGAAAGGTTTCCTTTCTCTGAAAGCAGTTGCCATCCTCAACTTTTGAGGTTAGAAAATCACTGTGAAGTTGATAAATGCAATAATCTTGATGTGAGAAGAGAGAATAGTGGTATTGAGCTTCACCAAAACGATGTGATTAGGCGGTTTAACCAACTGACCTTGCAGAACAGAGATTTGTTGGAAGGATCTTGGTTAAATGACATATTATGGGAATCACAGAAACCTAATATCAAGCCTAAGCTTATTCTCAATCTTCAAGATGAGCAGATGCTTTTTGAAATTTTGGATAGCAAGGATAGTCAGCACCTTCGGCTTCATGCAGGGGCAATGATCATAACTAGACCATTAAAAGCCAGGGCTTCTCCTGAGCAACTAGGTGGTGGATACACATCTAGTTGGCAATTTAATATTGCTAATGACAAGTTCTATATCAACAGAAAACTTTCTCAGCAGTTGCAGTCTAATTCCAATAAACGCACTGCTTATGGTATCAAAATTCATCATGCAGCACCTGCAATTAAGCTCCAGACAATGAAATTGAAGTTGAGCAAGTAAGACTAGTGATTATTTTAATACATACATTGTTTGTCTCTTAATCTTTATCTCCATTTAATACAACTGTCTAGATGACCATTGTTTCCTATCTGAGCTGCTCCTCTTTTGAACTTAATTTTCTGTCATACAAGAATGATTCTCTAAATTCGAGGCAAGCAAGAGGTTATTTGGACATTGGACAACCTTGAAGCCATAAATTTGACTGAGAAATTTTGGGTTCTGACAAATTGCTTATTGCATCATCATCGCTAGGAGGCTTCATTAAAGGTTCCACCCAGTCCAGCCAAAGAATCGTATATGTCCACTCATGAAAACTTGATTGATTGTAGGGTGTATTGGATAAGAAATTGTCTGATTCAGCTCCAATATTGATCTTTGATCTCAAATGTTTATTTCTTTCAAAGAGACCAAAGACATGCAAAGAGTAACAACTTCTGCAGAAATATAAATCCTTTTGGTGCTGCTGTTACTTGTGGATCCTCTTATTTATCTTTGAACAGTTTTCAGAATGTTATGATCTTATTTTATCCTCCTTTACGACTTTGTAATGAATATTGGCAGTGGGGTTTACATCATATGTTGTGTTTTCATGTGATTCAAAGACGGTGCAGAATTTGCACATTTGCATTCTTCTCTGCTTTTTCGATACCGTCTTTTGACTATAATATTCTAATTTTCAGTAAAGATTTGGCTAATTTTCACCGACCAAAACCTTTATGGTATCCACACGATAATGAGGTGGCCGTCAAAGAACGAGGAAAGCTGCCTACCCAAGGGCCTATGAAGATCATATTGAAGAGCTTGGGAGGTAAAGGAAGTAAGCTGCATGTGGATGCTGAAGAAACTGTAGCTTCTGTTAAAGCAAAGGCCTCAAAAAAGCTAGGTTGCATTCTCTTTCTTCCTATTAATTTTTTTTAGGGCTTCCTTGCAGCATTAGATGTGCGACTCTACAAATGAGGTACATGAGGTTACTTGAAATGTTGTGTTGTAGATTTTAAGCCATCAGAACAAGTGAAGCTATATTATATGGGGAGAGAGCTTGAAGACCATAAATCACTTGCCACCCAAAATGTTGAACCAAACTCCTTGCTTCACCTTGTTCGCACGAAAATTCATGTGTTGCCCAGAGCCCAAAGGATTCCTGGTGAGAACAAGTCTTTACGGCCTCCTGGGGCATTTAAGAAGAAATCAGATCTCTCTGTAAAAGATGGTCACATCTTTCTGATGGAGTAAGTTATATATTTTCATGATACTTCCAAACAGCCCACACTTGCATCTTTCACATGTCATTTCTTTGATTTGCTTTTGAACATGTTCTATAATTCATCTTCTTAATTGTAGATTTTTAGTTTCTTTTGCAAAATGGGGATTAATCTAATCATAATTGCATCAGAAGATTTTAATGGGAAACAAATTATTAATACGGACATATAATATTCCAAACATAACTAAGGCAGCGGTTAACTGTGCATTAGAACGTGACAGTTGGAATTTGGTGATGGTGCATAGCATGCTTGTTTCTGTTAAGAAGAAGACTGATGTGTTCCCTTTCTCTATCCTTCTTTGATTTTTATGCTTTAGGGCTTTTTTGATTTTCCGTTTTGGCTTTACCAATAAATCGATGATTTATGTTGTATTTTATTTTTATTATAATCCTAAATCAGCATCTTATCATATATTCCAAGCCTTGAAACCAAAGAGAAAAAAACTGAACTAGTTTATGTGTATTCAATTGTGATGAAAGGAGATCAAGGTGTTTCTTTTTTCTCTTGTATGTTGTAATTATTACTACCTGAAGTTTGGTCAGTTATTCTCATCTTTTGGTTCCAGTGCCAGGAAACAAGTTGTGTTATTGAAAACGAGATCTTATAGTGGTTGTCTTGGTCTTTTTATATAGGTATTGTGAGGAAAGACCTTTATTATTGAGCAATGCTGGCATGGGTGCGAACCTGTGTACATACTATCAAAAGTCAAGTCCAGTTGACCAGAATGGCATCATGCTACGCAATAGCAACCAAGACTCGGGCAATTTTGTGGTACTAGAGCCTACTGATAAGTCTCCTTTCCTGGGAGATATCAAAGCTGGTTGCACGCAATCATCTCTTGAAACAAACATGTACAAGGCACCAGTATTTCCCCACAAGGTGCAATCTACAGATTATTTACTGGTTCGATCAGCCAAGGGAAAGCTTTCTATAAGGCGCATCGACAGAATTGCTGTTGTTGGACAGCAGGTTTCTTTGTTGATTTTTCTTTGAGTTCTTACTATATTAGTTATTCCTTTCTTGTGGTTTCATTATTATGCACAGATATTGCTTAGTTGTTATGGTTGCACAGGGATTTAAGTTTTAAGTCGAGGCTTTTTTTTGGGTATCCAATTAGAGGTTTTCCTTTCATATAGATGGGGGAAATAGCGTGGAAATATATCAATTAAAAATGAAAAAAATTGTACCATAAGCATAGATCAACCAAATCTTTAATTCAGGATGATATCATCGTCCTTACAGAATCTCACTGCCTCTAGTATACACAATCCTACCATGCAAATCATTATCACAAAATGAGTTGTAAAACATCTGTACACTTCTAACCTGCCACCAATTTCTCTTGGTGATCATGTAGTTGAGTTAAAATTCTACTTGTGGAATCATTACTCTTTTATTTTATCAGACATTGTGACATGGAGGAATTACAATATTTTCTTCTGAAATGGTGGATAAATTAAGCAAACAAGAAAATGAAACAGTTTGTCATTCTTTGTACGTAATTCATTTTATTCTCTTAATGCAACAATTAGACTAGGTTGTGTTTGCAGGAGTTCCTTGTGGTCTAATTTCGTTCATAGTATGAAGTGGAAAAATAAATCATACTGTGGTGAATTTATAATGTTGTGCAAGACCAGCTATCAGTGTTGCAAAAAGTCATTTAATGATCAAGATCTGTTTGCAAATTGCTGAGCCTGATTTTTTTCTCACTGCTTTTCATTCATAGTACTTGTGTATAATGTTAAATGGTAATTTAAGCTTTTTGAGTTATACACGGAGTGTTTCTTTGAAGATTGGGGATAAAGACATTTTTACTGTCTCCAAGTTCCCTATTTTGGGTAGATTCTTGTTGATTACTCTCCAATTTACAAATTTAACTGTCTTGATATATCTTTGCAGGAGCCCCTTATGGAGGTATTCTCTCCTGGATCTAAAAATCTTCAGACACATATGTTAAATAGGTTATTGGTGTATGTGTACCGTGCATTCAGAGCTGCAGAAAAGCGTGGCTTGATTCCTTGGATCCGTGCAGATGAGTTGTCAGTTCAGTTTCCACATGTCTCAGAAACAATCTTACGGAAGAAGCTAAAAGAGTGTGCTTCTTTGCGGGTATGCTTATTATAGTTCCCTCTGTAAGTTATGGAGCGTTTGCTTGAACAATTACTGCTGATTTGGAACGCGTTTCAATTGCGCCCTGTTCCTTTCATAATCTTTGTTTCTGTTGGTATATAGTTGTTGGTTGTTTCACTTGTATATTTTGTATGCTTTCTTTCAGTATTTCTACAATGGTAGTGCCTACTGAACTAGTTGTTTTATATGGTTTTGTAACATACAGAGGGATGCAAATGGACACATTCTTTGGTCCAAGAAACCTGATTTCATCATTCCATCTGAAGAGGAATTAAAAAAAATGGTGTTACCAGAGAATGTGAGTTTTCCATTAATTTGTATTTTTTCCTGCATATTTTTCCTGTTCTTTCCATGTTATCTTTTTGTCCTTGTGATTTGAGATCTATTTGCTTTATTTTGCAATTACTTGTTTCTTTTTAGTCAATTTTTTGGTACATTTGCCATCCTCTGTTTGAAACTTTTTTTTTTTTTTGGTTGTTTTGGTTTATCAGAAGCGGTATACAACACTTTAGACATGTGCTTCTCTGGAGATTGGATATTCTAAGTTTTTGGTTTTTGTTTTATGGAAAGGAGCACTTAGCAGAAATCAACTTATATTGAGGATCCCTAGAAATTGAACAGAACCTCACATTTACAGTTAATCTGAAACTGAATACTTATTATATTCTTCTTTTGTCTACTTTCATTGTAGACCTCTAAGTTCATAATACGGAAAAAGAATGAGCAATTCTTTTATTGTAGTTCTTATCAGTGGAAGTTGCAAATCATGTCATCTCCCTCAGTTGTTCCCTTTTTTTTTCATTTTTTATTTTTTCCTGTTTCATTTTAAGTCTATGAAATGCAAGGTACACCAGATGTTTTGCTTAGTAATTCAGGCATCACTTTTATATTTCCATTTTCCTTTATAACTTTTCTCTGAAGGTTATGGTTTTACAAAAGATAAATATTTCTGATCTGGAGTGTGGTAAGTCTGTTTATCTGTTTTCTATCAAATGGTATTGCAATGGTCAAATGGAAAAATATTAGTTAAATTGGTTCCTTGAACTACCTATTTAGATCATTTTAGATTATTGAATGGTCTTACAGAAGTAAGTTTCATGTAACTTGCCAAGGATCTACATTTAAACCCGCTTTCTTACAGGTTTTAGGAAGTATATTGTATGTTAAGAGGTAGAAATTTATATTTATTTACTTACCAACAAAAGATAATGGATAAGTCTTAGATTACATGCTTCACATATTCTTAGAATTATTTTGATGATTGGGCTTGATGAATTTATTAGTTTTCTCTGTTGAAGGGTTTGTCTCATAGACGTGCCTTATTATTTGGATTGTTATCGAGACGTTAAAAGATTTTAATGAATGTGAACGTGTGTGATAATTGCAAGTAATGGAACACCCACTAGCATAGAATGGTTTTTTATTTTGGAGGAAAAATACTAGGATTAAATCTTGTGTAAGAACTACTAATGATTAGTTTTGAAGAAGATATGTATAGTCTATCATTTTGGCGTCATTTTCTAGTGCTGATATTCACGTGCACATCATTCTATACTAGTCTTTTATAGTTTAACCTTCTCTTTTTAGGTTTGTGCCTGTGAAAGTATGCAAGCCGGTCTGTATCATCTGAAACATCTGGGGATTACGAGGCTAACGCTTCCTACTAATGTTTCAACTGCAATGAGTCAGCTGCCTGATGAAGCAATTGCTTTAGCTGCTGCATCACACATTGAGAGGGAGCTGCAGATAACTCCATGGAGCCTGAGTAGCAATTTTGTTGCTTGTACAAGCCAGGTAAATAAAGCAGAGAACTATGATTTTCTTAGCTACATATATGTTGGATGATTGGCATTGTATCAAGTTTTCAATTTCTTTTTAAGGTTAATGCGATTAATTATTCTCATTCGGGTATGACTAAGATTCTAGTTCCACATTGTTGAAGAAAAAAATTCTGTACTGTTGTGAATTCTTTGTTATTTTCTGGTTTATTATCATGGAGGATGAAAGGGTAGCTTTTTTGTTTGTTGGGTTGGCTAGGATTGGTTAGAAAGCAAAAGGGTAACAACTATTGTTACTAACTATGCTGTTCTTTGAAAGAAAAGGGACAAAAAGGAATAGAAGGGTGAATTCGTAGTCAAATTTTCAGTCCATATGCTATTGTTTACTATGATATTCAATTCTGTGGGTGAGGTATTTAGATTTGTTTTGTGCATGAACTGAAGTAGTATTTGAACATGGATCTGATTTTATTTGTCCCAATGAGAGGATGTCATATTTCCTTCTAATGATAGGTATGGTCAACTCCAATTTATATGTTTGGGATGGTTTCTTAACAATAAAATTGCCTGTTAAAAGACCATCGCTTAATTTGTTTTATAAGCTATCTCATATGTGTCGTTGAGGTATTGTTTGTATGGGGTGTCACCTAAAGAGCAATCTAAGGTGAACTAAAAGATCATAAAATACAATAACAAAAAGGCTTGTACTAGGTAGATGGGTACTGAGTAGAAGGAAGAATTCTTTTTGGGGATAGGTAGGTGAGGGGTGCAACAGATTTCCTACTCATTCCTTGGTGGTAATGCTAATCTCATTTTCTCAAATTTGTCAGAAGAAAAAAAAGGGGGTACAGGATTTATCTTTAGACATAAATAGCAACTTATTTATATAGTTATGTTATGAACTCTTTTTCCTCAAGAAAGTAATACAGTCAGTCTTATGTTGTTCAATCATAGCTGAAATTCTGATTGCTTTATTCCGCTTTCTCTGCGGTTTTTATGAATTTGCTAATCCATGAATTGATTGGCTTTGACTTGTCTAACTTTTAATTTGGCCATTTCAGGATAGAGAAAATATTGAGCGTCTTGAAATTACTGGTGTAGGCGATCCATCAGGTCGAGGCCTTGGATTCAGCTATGTACGTGCTGCTCCCAAAGCACCTGTGTCTAATGCAATGGTAAAGAAAAAAGCAGCAGCAGGTCGAGGAGGTTCCACTGTTACTGGGACAGATGCTGACCTCCGGAGATTAAGCATGGAGGCTGCACGAGAGGTATGCTACTTTTGTGAAAAGGAGGGCCATGATTTTGATACTATCTAAACCCCACTTGATTTGTTTTTAAGTCTGGATTTGTGAGCTTTGATCCAGAATCTACTTATAACTGTGAGGTACATTTTTAAAGTAGTACGTGTAGAAAAAGAGGATTGGGGATTTTCGGATTGGATTATTCAGATTTGCTCTACTGCTGATACCCTATATGGAATGTGTACAAGATATTCCTATATAGAGAATATAGCCTAAGTGGATCCTCTAGATTAAAAGAATAATTACATTGGAAGAACAGGAAAGCTATTTATAATTTAATATGGATCTCTTACTGATGTCTTGATTATATGTGGACATAATGACAAAAGCTAAGCATTCCATGAAGTTTTCCTGGAACTTTCCTCAAAATGAAAAATTATTAAGGGTTGTAGGGAAAAAATCTGTATAGAAAAATGAAACTGTGAATAAATTCTTCCTATACTTTGCTTTTCATAGTTTCTACTATATTCAAGAGGTAATTTTAAGGTTAAATCCCTAAGATTCTATGCCAATTAATGCTTTCTGAAAAAATTCCCCATGTCTGAATTTTGCTGCAGAAGTCCTTGTAGTTTGATAATTTACAAAATGTGAATATAATATCATAGTTTAAAGTAAATTTATTTTACTGGTTAATGCTGTTCATCAGAACAGGTAAAAATGGAAGTTTAATTACTAGATCATAATAGATCCAGCAGACAGTGGAAGATGAGTTGAGTTTTGATAATTTGTAGAACATCTTGTCCAAACTAACAATTTAAACTGTTTGATGGTGAATCTATAGATATTTTGGGCCAAGTGAGACTTCATCCTTTAAATATGAATTTTATAGTCATGAATCTTTCCACATTGACTGTTTGGTTTGATTTAAGTCTGACGTGGGCATTCTAGAAATTTGTCCCCTCATTCAAGCAGTCTTTTTCCTGTGACACATTTCCGGCTCTTCAAACTTGAAATCTTGCAGCTATATAGTTCAGAAAGATAATAACTCAGAAGAATCCAACTCATTTGTCAACTTTTCCCCGCATTTTCAGGTGCTTCTAAAGTTTAATGTCCCTGAAGAACAAATTGCGAAACAAACACGGTGGCATCGTATTGCTATGATACGCAAGCTTTCAAGTGAACAAGCTGCATCAGGGGTTAAGGTTGATCCAACAACTATTAGCAAGTATGCACGTGGGCAGCGAATGTCCTTTCTTCAGTTACAGCAGCAGACAAGAGAAAAATGTCAAGAAATTTGGGATCGGCAAGTTCAGTCTCTTTCAGCAGTGGATGGTGATGAAATGGAGAGCGACTCTGAACCAAACAGTGATCTGGATTCCTTTGCTGGAGACCTAGAGAACCTGCTTGATGCAGAGGAATGTGACGGCGATGAAGGTGATGATGAGTCCAGGCATGACAAGCAAGACGGCGTAAAGGGACTAAAAATGAGAAGGCGCCCATCACAAACGCAGGCAGAAGAAGACATTGAAGATGAAGCAGCAGAGGCGGCTGAGTTATGCAGGCTTCTTATGGACGGTATGGGTATATGATGTGTAGCTACTACTACCGATCAGTTCAAATGAATTAATTGTTCAGAATGTGATTCTTGGGTATAATTTGACCTTGTTGAATTAACACCTTGACATTTGACTTTTTACTGTGACTTGATATGGGCTTCATTCTATCTTTTTGTTTCACTGTTAAATGTTAACTTGTTAAGGAAGTGATCCAACTGTGCATGAAAATATTTGGAAACGTTCACGATCCTTTGTATTTTGATGGAAGTTGTGCAGGTCAGGACCTTGTTCAACATTCAAATGATGTAATTCCATTTAACATGGATTTATTTTCTTTTGCTCTCTAAATGCCAATGCCTAGTATATGCTCCATTATATTCTGGACCTAATGGATTATGCCTGGTGGCGTCATGATGAAAGAATACATTTTTATGTTATTGTAAAGAAATTGTTAGAATGCGTACTGTTTTATTGATTGCATGTATGGCTTATCAAGGCTGTTGTTCTGCAGATGATGAAACTGAACAGAAGAAGAAGAAAAAGGCAAAATCTGTGGCGATTAAAGCAGGATTGCTAACTGGATCAAAATCAAAGTTTGTTGGTCAGGCTGAACGGATTAAGAAAACAAACAAAGCTCAGACTAATGGATCGTTTATCTTGAACGAGAACAATATTAGAGACTCCAAGGGGGTAAACTTTTGTGCCCTTCTATTGTTTTATTTTCGTCTTGTTGAGCCTGCTTTTATTTACAGTCGTTCTACTGTGTCATTTCCTGGTTGTTAGATCATCTGTGCTTTCATGGAGGCTGATTAATCAAATACTAATCACTTGGACACCTGTCACTGTCAGGTGGAAGCTTTGCTTGGGAAAAAAATGTCTGAGAAACTGAAAGCAATTAAAAAGGATATCATGCCCCAAATCAAAGCGAAAGTGAAAATAGTAGGGGATGGACTTAAGGCAAGTGAACTCATACATATGTTTCCTTTCTTCACTTGAGCCATTGTGTGCCTCAGTTGTGTGGCAGCCGTTTATGGAGAAACCTAACTTGTTTACTGGAAATACTTCTAGAATCATGTGTTTGAAGATGTTGACAATAGTTTAAATAAGTGTTTGGTTGTTTTTCATTTCTAGAAATGATACTAGACTGCTAACAATGCAAATGGGATATCATGCAAGAGCACAATAATGCAAAATAAGAGAACTGCAAAAGCAATTATCTTGGTGAAGCTAGGGATGGCAACCCTGGTCTAGCCCGGCCCGGACCCTCAAAAACTTGGATGGATCCAAAATGATGTCGTTTTGGTTTAATCTCTCAAAAAGATGTCAATTTGGTCTCGAGTTTCTTAAACTTGCATATCAAAATGACTTTGTTTTGGAGACAGGGTTTGGGCAGATCAATCCAAGCCTGAACCATTGACTTCAGGCTGGGCCGGGTTGGAATTGCTAAGCCTAGATTGAACTGTCTCTTCTTCAACTTACCTTGTCATAAATGAAAAAAGTATAGAAAAAATTTCAATTCTGAACAAAATATTTCACAGATCATAGAAACTGTTCAAAAAGCACTTCTTTTAGCTTTTCTAAAATCTTTGCTTACAGGGTATTTGCTGGTATAAGCCTAGATCAAATGATGTTTGGTTGTTTTTTATAGTTTTTATCTACCAATTTTTGTGGGTAGCTTCTTCAAATCTGATTGTTGCTGCACCATGTTGGAAAAGAAAAAAAAGTTTTGTGGTATCAGCTTATTTGTTTCTCCAAATTCATATCTTCTCGTATAGCTAGCCACAATGTCAATTATCCTATCTTTTGATTTTTTTTGTTGATGCAACTCTGATTCTGTTTTCTTTAATAATCCATTGGTTATCTATGTTATGCAGTAGTTTCAGTTAATTCAATATTTTGTATATTAGTTAACGTATTTCTATGTTGGTTAGTCATTTGGATAATGACCCAGCTACTGCTAACTTGGTAACATGTTAGTGGTTTATTTGTGCATTTTTGACTCAAGTGCGTGGTTAAATTTCAAATTTTATGCCTCATGTTTTCAAGTTGCAAAAGTTAGTATTTCCATGAAATTTCCTCTTTTGCACCCAACATCCTCATTTATTTCTCTGTCAAATATTCAGACCTTTAAGGAGAAGAAATCATCAAGGGAGAGTTTTGTCTGTGGAGCATGTGGCCAGGTAAGCACCCTATTAACTTGGTAGCCCAGGCTTCTGATATTTCAGGAGATTGTGTTAGTTATGATTGCTAATTTTTCAATTGGTCAGCTTGGGCACATGAGGACCAATAAGAACTGTCCTAAGTATGGGGAAGAGCCTGAAAGCCAGAGTGAAACTGTGGACTTAGAAAAAACTTCTGGAAAATCAGCTGTAGATCCTTCTACTAGGACCCAGCTTAAATTGCAGAAGAAAAAGACCAAAAGTTTAACAAAATCTGAGGCTTCTGAGGATGAAAAATCTACTCTGAAGACAAAAGCTGTACCAATGAAGTTCAAATGTGGCTCAATGGAGAAGTTTTCTGATAAGCCTGTTGATGTTGTCACACAAAATTCTGATTTACCTATTTCTTCTGATGTCCAACAAAGTGGTGCAGACACCCAAAGTGGAAGCAAGTCTATGGCTAAAATTAATAAAATAAAGTTTTCCAACAAGCCAAAGCATGAAGATGCAACAGTTGAACTGAACAAGCCCTCTATAGTGATACGGCCTCCATCAGATGTGGAAAGAGGTCAAGTCGAATATCATAAACCCTCCATTGTTATAAAGCCACCGGTAAACACAGATAGAGACCATGTTGAGTCTCATAAACCCTCTATTGTTATACGCCCACCCGCAGAAAAAGAAAGAGAGCAAGCTCACAAGAAGATAGTTATCAAAAGGTCCAAAGAGATTGTTGATCTAGACCAGGTAAGTCAGGACGGGACTCCTGGTTTTGAGTACCGGAAAACTAAAAAGATAGTTGAATTATCAGGTTATGGCAATTATGATAAGCAAAAGAATGCACACTTTACTGGAGAGTCAGCTAAGCAAACTAGGGATGAGAGAAGTTTTTGGGAAGAGGAGGAGAAGAGGAGAACAGTGGAGAGATCAAGAGAAAGTAGAGTGAGGAGAATTCGCGAGGAAGAAATTAGAGTAGCTGAAGAACAAGGAATAGCTGAACTTAGAAGATATGAAGAAGTCATTAGAAGGGAGAGGGAGGAAGAACAACAAAAGGCCAAAAAGAAGAAGAAAAAGAAACCTGAAATTAGTGATGATTTCTCCGAAGATTACAGGGCAAGAAGAAATGATGGAAGGATGGCCAAAAGAGATCGGGCTGCAAAGAGACGGCCTGTTACTGAATTTGGGATGTACAGTTCTGCTTATGCCCCTGTAACCAAGCGGCGAAGAGGTGGAGAGGTATTTTACCTTACTGGTTATTTTATTTGTCCTTGTGTGCTTTAACCTTTGCCTCCCTTGTAGCCACCGTATATTCTGATATCCCATTATTGACATGATGCTTGACTTCTAAGGATTCCTGAGTGGTGCAGATCAAATGCAACCTAGATTGTCTTCCTTCTAGGTGTTGCAGAAATCCAGGGGTTTTTACCAATTTGTTTTTTTTGTTCCATTTTAAATTAATTTTTTCTTTTTCTAATCAAAACACTTCTACTGCATTTGACACTAATTTTATTTGGCAAGTCATTTTTCAGTTGTTTTGAGAATTTCTCCTTAACAACCCTCCTACTAGCATCTCTAGTCCTGCTGTGTTACCCCTGTAGACCGAGTCAAGGAAGTTTTTTTTTTTATCTTTCTAGTTTTCGGAAGCTATAGTCTTATCATAATTGATTGCTTCTGCCTTAAGAGTCAGAGCTAGGCTTTAGCTTTGAATTCTACTGATAACACCGAGCTTCATATCATTCCCTTGTCCTTGTGTACCGTGTAAAAGTAATTGCGGGCAAGGAAAGACGGTAAGTTATGTCCTTAAGTAAGTGAATAGAAGGGAGTATAATCATTTTTCTAATCCGGATACCTTTGAAGTAGGAGTTACTCTCAAAGGAAACAGTAAGGAAGATTAATCTTTCAAATTAGTCGTCAAAATATGTGGGGCTTGAATATCACTTCTTGTGTCTTTGAAGCTCATTTTATGTTAATGCACCTTGGTACCATATCTGAATTGAAATATTTAACTATACTTTTTGATATTACTAGATCCATAAAATTCTATCTTCCTTCCAGGTCGGCTTGGCAAACGTCTTGGAGCGAATTGTGGATACTCTTAGGGATAGACTGGATCTCTCTTATCTTTTCTTAAAACCGGTTTCCAAGAAGGAGGCTCCTGACTATTTGGACATCATAAAACGTCCCATGGATCTCTCCACAATCAGGGACAAGGTGAGGCACATGGAATATAAGAATCGACACGATTTCAGACATGACGTTTGGCAGATCACTTATAACGCCCATTTGTATAACGATGGCCAAAACCCTGGTATTCCGCCCCTCGCGGATCAACTTTTGGAGCTCTGTGACTACATGCTAGAGGAGAATACACACAGCTTAGACGAAGCTGAAGCTGGTATAGATCTTTAGGAGTTTAGGAAAGCACTGTAAAAAGCAATTTTTTTTTTTTTTATATATAGAGGTGGTCTCTGTCAAGCTCAAGCGATTAGATTTTGTTAATTACCTTTTTATCCTTATCCGGCGGTGTTCTGATTTGTCATGGGATTTTCCGACCCCAAGAGTTACGCATGGCACCACCATCCTCTGCCTTTTGTAAGCTAGCAAGCTGTATCTGCATGTGTATATATATGTGTACATTATCATAATTTTTGGCACTTTGTATTTAATATCAATCTTTAACCTTCTGAGGTGCAAATGTGAAGCACACCATCTAAGATCTGAGGAGAAGCTTGTTAGCTAATTGTGCAGCTGCATTACTGTTTACTGTAACTGCTATTATTGTTATCACCCCTGTATGGATATAGATAAAGACACATTAATCACTTGAACGAAGGTGAAAAATTCCAAGCACTACTTGAGCTCATCTGAAATTAATAGGTTGGATGGACTTGATTTAATTAAAAATTCAGTTAAATTTAATTTTAAAAAGTATATTTTGGATGAAGTTCAAGTTTTTAACAACACTCTGTACGAAGAAGTTAAAAAGTCTAAATCATTTTATTAACTAATATTTCGTATATTAACGAATGAAAAATATCATATTTCTACTCTTTTTCATCTTAGATTCTCTAGTTTCAGTCTCTTTTGTGCTCTACTCATATTCTTTGTGGTGTTTCTCTTTGCCTTTCGCCTGTTGTTTGCCATCACCTGATTTTCTCCTTAAAATCTGTTCTTTGTGTTCATATACGTCGAGGCGAACAAACATATTTAAATCTAAACTATTGTGTCTTATTTTGTTGTTTTCCAAGCTTCCATGTATGTAGCATGGCTTGTAGGTAGTTAACGTTAACCAACATCTTTAAACCAATGTCCAGATTTAATTGAAAACACTAATTTTCAGGCAACCGATGACCCACCTCTCTAGAATCTATTCTTATGTTTTTATTGATTTTGTCTAACCCGAATTGGGTGTTAAAATTTCCTAGCATTCCTCTTGCGTTTGTTAATTCAATCATGTGAGCGGTAATGATTAATTATTTATGATATGACTCTTATTAATATGATTAGTTAGATTCAATATTAGAATGTGACTAAGAAATAGAACGCTCTTAAAAGTCGGTTTAAATCAATGTATGTCATTTATATCAAGTAGTAGTTACATTTTGTAAATACTTCTCCTTCACTCAAATCATCATTTGAGGTATTAATTCAATATTTTGAAAAAGCAGTGCTTCATCTCTTTCACTTTAAGTTGATAAGGGCTTCTTTTGTCTTCCTTTCGTATCAAGGGTCCTTTAATGTTGTTCAATGGATCTGTAGTAGCTTTTGATGCTCAAGTAGCATATGCTTGATTCCCATCATTTGAATTTACCCTTAGATCAACATCTTTATCTATAAAATAAAAAAAGCCAAGAATCCATCTCTCACATCACATCCCCCACTCTCACTACCATACTCACTCTTTTTCTCTTACATTTATCCCTTATTTCTAATTTATCTAAAAGGCTTGAATTGCCCCAAGTTTTTTCTCTTGTTTCTTTTTCCTTAATTGCTCTTGCTTACTCTCATAAATCTTGAGTTAATATTTACAAAATTGATTCGGTGACCCTGGAACCATGGCTGTTAATTTACTATGCATGGAAAAGAAATATCTATTCTTATACCCATCATACATAGCTCTCCTACTAAAATTTCAAGTTCTCCCTAAAAGAATATAACTCGCTTATATAGAAATCTCGTCACAGAGTACCTTGTCTCTATACCTTTCAATTAGGAAAAAATTAATCCTTGCTTTGTTACCCTAACTTCCCCACTCTCATTCAACTATTGTAGGTTGTATGGTTTAGGGTGTTTACTAATTGACAACCCATCTTCTCCACTAACTCTACAGTAGCTACATTAGCATAACTTCCCCATTTATGATCACGTTACACACTCAGTCGTTGATGGTGCAACTAGAATGGAAGAGATTGTCCCCATTGTTCATTCACATCATCTTCTCCCATATGCATGCTCAATGCCCTCCTAGTAACTAATAGCCCCCCTCTTTGAACCTCACAATAGACTCATCATCACCAACATCCTCTAAACTATGTGTATCACCTTTTACCTCCTCTTCGGCTGCAGATACATACTATCCATCCTCCCTTGTCATCACTCTCTTATTAAGACTGAAGCTATATGTCCTCTCCCCAAATATTTGAAGCACTTGACATCTTGATTCTTAGTTATTAAAGAGGAATTAGTCTTAGCTTTCTCTTTACTTGGGATATGCTCTTTGACTTGGATGACTTTTTGTTTTGGCTTTCAACCTTTTTCTTCTTTTTGACCCCATGGTTTGCTTCATGATGTAGAAATTGCAATAAAAACACCAAAATGATTGAAAGGCCTCTTTTCAAGTTATCTTTCTATCTTCATGGCTATAAGCATCATATCTTCCAAATCTACATGGTGGTGTAACTACGATATTTGCAGTTTCTAGGTTTAGCCTACAAATAAATTAGGTCACTATTACTTTTCAATCTTCCTAAACATTTGTCCTAGCATGGCAACCTCCATCTCCTTATAATACTCTTCCACGCTCTCAAAACCTTGAGTTAATATTCGCAGTCTTTGGTAGAGCTCCCTATAGTAGGAATTTAGTATAAAATATTTTCCTATCACCATCTTCATCTTCTCCTATGTCCTGATAGGCAGTTCTTGCTTCCTTCTCCTAGTGAGAATTTATTGATCCCATTAATTTACTATATAGTCACTAAACTTCACAGCAGCCAATTTAAATCTTTTGCTCTTCTAAGAAGATTAACGATCAAAAATTAGCTCCATATGCTTCTCTCACTCCATGTAGACATCTGGATCTATCTTTTTTGAAAGCAGATCCTCTGTCTAAAGTTAGCATGTCTTATTTTGTCCATGATAAAAATGAGGGCGTTTTTGCTTAAAAATTAGCCAACCTTGCGAGGCTCTGTCACTTCTCCTTTTTAAGCCAAAAGCCAAGCTGCCGTTGACAAAGACGAAACTTGGCTTTGACAAACATCCATTTTATTATTATAAACATTTGGCTTTTAACGTTATCGTTTTTATATAGTTTCAACTGTATAATTGTTGTTATTATTATCAACAATTAGAAATTAATTAAATTGATTATTATTAATTTAATTAATTAATTAATTTTATTTTCATTATTATAAGAACAGTTAAATAATTATTATTAAATAACTAATTAACTATAATTATATTTATTGCAGATTAAATAATTAATTTATTAATGTTTTAATTATTAAATTTCTTATTAATAATAATGTTATTTAACTATTATTATCATTATTATTATTAATATTATATTTATTAATAATTCACTTATTATTATTAGTAATAGTATTATTATTAAAATTATAATATTCATTATGATAATTATATTAATAAATTTTTATTTATTATTATTATTATGAAATTTGTTATAATAAACTAAAATTGATTATAAGGAATTAGCAAAAATAAGTATACAAAAATTAATCTTTTATCTTAAAACTTTTATTTACAAATTAAGATTAAAATAATAAAAAAAGTCAAAATATGTGTCACAAATAAAATCAATTTTTAATTTTATCTTAAAAATTTTATTTAAAAATTAAAATTTACATAATAATAAAAATCAAAA
>JAOTAZ010000219.1:31330562-31341777 GCA_025629785.1 Erythroxylum oxycarpum | reverse complement strand
TTGGTCTTGTTTAGGAGTTTAGGAAAATTGTCCAATTGGGCAGAAACTTTGCAGCAACTTTGGACCCCCTTAATGGCCAAATTAGGTTTTAAATCCTTCTTGAAAGTTGTAGAGTTTTCCTTTAGCTTTCTTTTGATACCAAGTTTGACAAATTTGGAGTTCTAGGTAAAAAGTTATGAATTTTTGAATTTCTATGTTTTAAAAACATTAAAGCTCACTTTTTCGCTTATAACTTTTTCGTTTGATCTTCGTTTGCCTCAGTTTTCAAAACGTCGATTTTCGAAACAAAATTTCAACTCCTTTCATGCAAATTTAAAATTTTTAGGTTTGAGTTGAGAATTATGGTTTAAATCAAAGAGAGTCAATTGTGTAGAGATATTGCCTATATTCGATCTATAGAGATCCGATTGAGGAGAATTTCGATTTAAATTAATCTAGAGTCATGAAATTTAGGAATCGAATTTTAATTGCGGGCCCTAAGTAGATCATTTTCATTGAGGAAGATTAGGGTAAATTTGTCAAAATCCATTCGGGAGTAAGTGAACGAAGTTCGGTTTGAGTTTCTTCTGTGGTAAGGAATCCCTTCCTCGTGGATTGCGCGTCCGGGTGTCACGTAGGACATCAGACACGTGTCTCACCAGGGTGGGGTTCCAACAGCTCCTCTATAACAAATAACATACACATATATCACAATTTGCATAATTAAGAGTGTTCAATAATGCACATGTATAAAATGAATTATGTACAGTGCATGTTCATGACAATCTCGGGTATCTTTTCATCAATTTCATTACAAAAACATTTTCATATCTAAACTCATCTAAGTATAATTTATACTTAGGTTTGTGCCTCACTAAAACCATTAAATTAGCAATTCATTTCTCATTGGATCACTTCAGATTTTTCTAAAATACACTTTTGGGTCTACTGTTCACGTTCAATCAAAAGGTGAAACTGATATAATTTGGTCATACTCTATTCTAGAAAAATGTTCCTCTATGTATTATGATTCTATTGACACCAAAATCATTCAATTTGGTTCAGTAGTGTGAAAGTTATACTCTAAATATTTTCAGACTGCTTTTATTCTGAGACAACACCCTATACTCAAATTCCATATAAAACTTGAAAACGGTAGAGTCCAATTCAGAATTTTATTTCTTCATATAATTTGTATCCCTATGTCTCTAGTTTACTCCAAATAAAAAATCACTCTATTAAATCACTATATAAAAAGTTATGCCCAAAATACTGAAATATATTCAGTGCAAAAAAAGTTCACCGCGGCGAACTACTCCGAGAGGAATTCTCAAGGAATTTTCACAAGTTCGCCGCAGTGAAACCTAGAGTTGGTTATGGCGAACTTTTCCCGAAAGGAATCCTAGCCAAATCCTTCCAGTTCGTTACGACGAACATTCACAGAAACATACCCAGTTTTGTTTCAACTTCAGATTACATTTTGGGACTCTTATGGACAAAATTTGGACTTGACTTCTTCAGAACAAATATAGCTATACGTCTCTAGTTTAATGCAAATCAAGAATCATCTCATTTGGATAACTAGTGAAAAAGTTATAGCTAAAAGACTAAGGCATACTCAATGGACATTTTCCAGCCAACCATCTTCAAATTTTCCAGATTTAACACCTAACATATCTTGTACAAAGATCACCATTTTCTACTTGATTCACTCCCCATTTTCAACTCCATTTCATCTCAATATCATTTACCAACAAAGCATGAACTAAATTTGACCATTAACCCAAAAACAATATATGTTCATATACCTATTCATCAACTCACAATTCTCATTATAACATCCTTTTCACAACCAATCCATCTTGCAAACATATATAGCATAACTCGTAGTTTCTTACTCATCATATACAACATCAATCATCCACAAAATAACTCCTAACCCATTATTTAGCATTTATATGAAACAAAATATCTCTATAGCTCATTACTCATCAATCATATATGTATGAGCAAAAACTTCACAAACTCTTCATCATCCATAACACATACATACACAAGGCACCCCTTTCACGCATTAACCTCAAAATATCATCATAAATGCTCCATTTAACATTGCCCAAACAAACATTAAAATTAACTTACTTGATTTAGCTACCAAATCTTCAAATTCTTGAAGAAAATAAAAAATAACTAACTTCAAACACCACCCACGATCATCACCATCTTTAGGATTGGAAGGTTAGCAATTTTGGTGGGAAAGAGGGAGAGCAAGGTGGAAGAGTAGCGAGTGGAAGATGAGTGGGTTAGGTTCAACATTAATGGAGGTTGGAAAGATCAAAATCCATGAAGAAGAGGAAGAAGAGAAGCTACGAAGATGATGGAGAAAACTAAAAACAAAACTCCAATGGCTTTAAGAGAGAAGCATCGTGAGAGAGAGCAAATAAAAGGGGGTTAATTGCTTAGTGGAATTAAGACATTGTTTGGCAAGTGACAAATATTTCCAATTCTAAACTTAAATCCAATTTCTATTTTAATTGTTTCCCATTTTTCAATGAGGTGTGTCATTAAATCCCAAAGTCATTTATCAAAATTTCCATTGCCATTAGACAATAATTTCTACTATCATTTATTAATAGTTTTGTCACTTGGCAAATTTTTCCTAGTCCAAAAATACCTAACAATTTCCGTAAATTTCTCCAAATTTTCAAAAATTCTAAATCAGCAATTACACTTTCCAAATCAATTTTCAATACATAAAAACCACAATTCTCAATAGAAATCACATTTAGAACAATTATACCCGGAATATCAATGAATGCATGTACAGATATATTCATGTGCAAAATTTTACTATTCACGTGTATGAGCATGTCATATTATGCATAAACACAAAAATACATTTCTTATCTCTCATTGAGCACTCATATTTACTATTCTAATCTTCCCATAGGTAATGAGATGTTACACCAGTGGTCAAAGTTTGACCCGAGAAAAGGTGAAAGTCAAACTTGAAAATATTAATCGAAATAAAGGATATTAATTAAGGTCTTTGATATTTTTCTTATGAGTATTTTCATTGAGAAGAGGAAAAGAATGGATTAAAAGTTAAAAGTTAATTGTGATTTTTTAAAAAAAATGAAAAAAGTGTTATTAAGGGACCATATGTCATTTTCTTGGCCACTTACCCTCTCTTCTTCACCAAGGAGTGTCGAGAACAACTATTTCTCCATTTTTCTTTCATTTTCAAGCCAAATTTCTTTAATTTTAACCCCTAAATGAACTAATGAGCACTAAATCATCAACCTATGGTCCCTAAAATCACCATATCAACAAAAATTTCGAAAAAGAGGAAGAAAAGATGTATGGGTATTTTGATGAATAGTATCCAAAAATTTATAAGGTAAGTTAGTGGAGTTTTGATTATTTTTAATACATGATTTTGGTGTAGTTACATGCATTAATGAATAAAATGCATGAAATTGAATGTTTATGTAATATTATGAAGATAAAGAAGAGGAAAAGAAGGGGAGAGAGAGAGAGAAAGAGAAAGAGAAAGAGAAGGAATAAGGAATTGTTGGTGAAATTGAAGTTGATGGAAGCTTAATTCGAAGAATTAGACATCAATTTGGTATGTGTACATGTAATTGTATTTTTTCCCTAAAAATTGTGTATTGTGTAATTTAGGGTTCTTGAGATAAAATTGGAGGTTTATGAAATTGTTGTTAAAAATATTTAATTGGATACTAAATGAAGTAGTATATATGATTAATTGGGATTTAGGACTTATAATTTGTATTTTCCCCAATTAGCATACATTATTTTTTAGAAACTTGATGTACATGTTATTTCTGACTGATTAGTGAGATGAATATGTCTTGAATTTTGTATGAATTAAATTAAAATCAATAACAGAAAGGAAAAGAAATGACATTTACTTTGGTCGAATATGGAATAGCTTGAATTAGTTATTATGAGCTTTTATTATGAAATAATTAGATTTGCCCCTAGTAAAATAGATAAGATTTGGAGAAATATGATAAGATTGGTATGTCAATTAGGAAGTTAGCAATACTACACCATGATATATGTTATCAAACTGTATGGCTTCGAAAGCTCATTTTCGGTGTAAGATATTTGATTTAGGTTATGAACTGCATGGCTCCGAAAGCTCTATCTTGATAAGTAAATATTGAAAAGAAAAAAGAACAGACTATATGGTTCCAAGAACCCGGTCTCATTTAAAAACCCCACTTATCCGTCTTGGCAATACAATTTCGTTGGATTTTACTTTGAGGTATATATATATATGCATGACTAATGATTAAGTAACTTAATTGATTTTAAATTAAATGGTATAATTTATTCATCATTGTGTAATTAGATATGAATTATTAAAATAGATACATGCTTATATTTCATAACTTGATTTTAAATGTGTATTTATGCTTAGAAATAAATGAAGATATTTATACTTGAAAAATATTATATATTATACTTGTCATAATTGAATGAATTGAATTGAATGAGAAATGGAATTGCTTGAGTGCCACTAACCCTATAGCTTAGTGTGTGAATTTTTTTTTTCTACACATAGGTTTTGAAGAGAATTAAAAGAAAGTTGTGGTGAATCTACTACAAGACAACAGCCACAAGACAAAACAAGACAAGACTTGAAGGTGGATGTATTACAAAATGTTATTTTTGTTTTTGGTTAGGGCATGTACACATAAAGAAATGAAGGATCTTACAGGATTTTATTATGAATTATATATGAATACATGAAAGTTATGTATGAAATCTGGTTTAGATGTGTTGAAATGTATTGGACGATCGGTAAATTATTTTGTCAAAGAGTTTAACATGGAGATGAAGAGTTGAGTAGCTTGCATGAGAAGTGTATTGAAATTTCTTGCAGGAGGTTTTAAGTAAATATAGAGAAAATTTTGTCTAAATTTATACAAAATGAATAGTATTTGCTAGAATAATGAGGTTTTTATATAGAAAATGTTGTAGTTCGAAATATTTGGTATTTAAGAATATGATAACACTTGGTCTGCCGATTCTATTATCGAATATAGGGTGTTACAGATATATAACACTGGAACAATACATTTTTAGGCTTATTCTCTGCAAGAATCTCTAACAATGCAGAGCTCTTCTAAGGTGCCAGGCTACTAAAGTCATTTTGAATAAGTTGGTTTAGTTCAAGAAGTCAAACTCGCATGTCTACTTCACTTTGTGACTAGTTATCAAAAGAAAATTGAGCACCATTGATAGAATGTCAAAGTTTCTCACCATACCAAGTGTGTGTTTTAGCTTTTATGCAATCATGAACAAGAGACCTTGATCCATTTATTCTTTGCATGTTAATACTCTTTATATATCTGGATAAATATACTTAAGCTCTGCAACTTAAATTGCTCCTCGGCGACCAGAAACATCCTTGATTTTAGCTGTCAAAAGTACTTCAATAATGAAGTTGACTTTCACATATAAGATCTCTCCGGACAACATGTATGGTCTATGGACTGAAAGGAACCTCAGATTGTTCCAAAACAAAACAGTTCACAGGAATGCTCTTTTTAAGGTATTGTAAAACACATTTATGTTTTCTCTTTTTAAGCTTCATACATTCCTTTAGTTTTTCAAAGAAAAAGTAGTAAATAAGCATTAATAGTATTACTGCTTATTTTATGTATTACTGCTATTGTACAATAAATAAAAGTTTTATTTTATCATCACATTAAACTAATAAATATGTTATTACTAATTAATACATTTATCATATTTTAATATAAATATAGTAATTTAATAAAATTAATAAATCAATTTATTTGAGATACACTTTCTTGTGATTTGGATTAATTATGGTTTGTATTCTAATTCTAATCATCTTGTGACGTGACAAGTAAGACTAATTCCAGACCTTTTACAAAATATAATAATTCCTATAAATATTTTCAAAGCAAAGGTTAATGCCCTTTTACTTTGATTTATTGTACTATTTCCATTCATTAAAAATAAATAAATTAAATACCGGGCGATTAAATTATTCATAATCAAGTATAGAACATTCCCAAGCTTGATGCTAGGAATGATACTTCCCTGATCGGCCAGCAACCCTGCTAAGTATGCATCATCTTTTGCGCATGACACGAGCAATCTTTAGTCATTGATATAAACTTAAACATGTCACCATGAAAATTATTCACTCGGGACTTAGACAAGCCGTAATTTAGGTGTGCAGGTATCTATATATCTTTTCATCCCCACCATTGATGCACAGCAACTCCCTCATCTCTCAACCTTCCATAGAGAGACAAACACTCCCAATAAGCCCTCTTACTCTTTTTCCTCTCCTCTTTTAGCCATTGGTTCTTGCACTCCAAAAACAACTCATCAACCAAACCAATTGTCCTTCTCTCGATTAGCTCCTCCACCACATCTGCTTCTGCCTTCATCACAATAAACTCCTCATCTCCCACATTTTTCAATAACCAATTTGAAACATCAGCTGATGATACTCCCTTGCTGGAAACTTCTTCAGATGCCCATTCTACATTATAAAGCTGAAAATCTTGATTCCTAGTTGGATAGTTCTCGGCGAACCATGCCATAACACCGTTCTTTTCCTCCTGAACGCCCACATTAATGAAGACACGGCGTGGATAAGCTTCTAAAGTATCCCCCATCAAATCAGGAAGATAGTTGAACTTTTTTAAGTACTTTATTGAATGTGCCAAAGCCTTTCTCGGTGGCTCAAGAAGAACATCTTCCAGGCCCTTCAATGCCATTTTCCTGGCCTCTAAAGCCAACTGACAAAGCCGTCTCCTGGCTGATGAATCTGTCAACTCATTAACCAGGCTTGTTTTCCTCAATGCCACGATTGTTGAATCATAACGCCGAAGATACACAACTCCATAATTTGATTGCTTCTGCAAAGCATTTGAAAGGTCGTTACTCATTTTGGTAACCACAATTCCCCCAACTTTGACTACACGATCCAGAGATTTTGCATCTTCAAAACTGAATGCAAAAGACAAATCAAATGTTGCGTCAGGAAATTTCTCTGGCTCTAAATCAGATTCCAATACGAAATCAATGTCCTTGGCATTTAAGAATCTAGAACCATCGATCACAACCCCAATGCCCGAGCTGACAATTAGTGCTTTATCCCCCTTCTCGATAAGGCCCTCATTGGCCAGATCTTGCAGCAACAAATCCAGATAATCAAAACTAGTCGAATCAGAACCATAATCATATGCGGATCCATCATAATTCAAACATGAAGAAAGGTAGCTTAAGATGGAGGCTACGCAAGGCAACGTAAGAATAACCAGAACCAAAAACAACGAGCGAGACAGAACTCGAATAACTCGTGAATCAGGAAGCTTAATTTCCAGAAGGGTATCAGAATTCGATGGAATTCCACCATTCTGAGAGCTTTTCACATTGATATGATCCTTGGCTCGACACCCACGAGCCAATTCCATGTCTTTTTTTGTTTACAAGTCTACTTCTGAACACAACACAAAACCCCCTAAAGCTACGACTCGCAATCAAGCGAAAATGAGCTTGCTCGCCGATTTGGCAAACACCAAAATGGCAATAGTTGATGAAACTTATACAATTTCAGAGAAAAAATGCCAACAAGAAGATAAAGAAACGATCTTTAGCGAGTACAAAACCTGGAAGCGGTGTGGTTACCACCCACGAGTGCCTCACGAATGCTTTTGATTCTACACCAAAGCAAGAACAACTCTTTAGTCCGCTCAAATTCCATGTTGCCTCTCTCTCCTATATATTTCTACCAACCCATATAACTATATATCACCGAAACCACGTTTAATTACGTTTTCGAACCTACCCAGATGAAAACAACCACCGCCACTAAGAGGCAGGAGCTTGGAGGAGAGGAAGGGAAAGAAGTCAAGAACACAAAACGGAAGGGCAAAGACAATGAGATACAGAGATACTGGTGGGGTAGGAGGACTCTGAATGATTTGAGAAGTGTGTTTCTTATTCGTTGCCGATTGTGTTAATCTGAGTGGTGTGGGGGCAGAGCTAGGTTGGAGATGGTTGGCATTATATGCAACTTGATGGGGCGTTTGTTTATGAGTTGTGTGAAGGTGTGGTTTGTGCCATATTTGCTTTAATTAGCCTCTCCAACTTGGTACAAGCCGTGTGAAGTCGGTGTCTTAATTCTGGAAGAGCATCATGCAAAGCAGAGGATACATGAGCTTGCACAAAACCAGCCTCCTTAATGGAGATTACTGCACTATAATATGGAATGTATAAACGTGTTAACTTCTGTAATAGTTTGTCACTAAGCTTATAGGTTTTTTAAAGATTGGTTCTCCTTATGTGTAGTTCTTGGTAACTACTTGGTTCTCAATATGTGTAGTTCATTGGAGCTACCTAGTAACTTTTGCTTGTCATTTATAGCCTAATTTATTTTTTTCCTTAAAAATATTTTCTCACATCTCATAGTTTTTGTGAACTTTATGGTTTGATTGCATGATCCTCCTTCTAACTAGATACTAACTTTATTTCTCTTTATACCATGCAGTTGTTCTCTAATCCATTACCTAATTTCTCATAGCAGAGTTTGGATAAGATTCACATAATCTTTGAAAATTCTCCTATCCCTCTTCTTCCACACTTTAAACACATAAGAGCTAAAAGTTACATCCATTCTTGCTCTTTCAATTCTAGAAACAATGTGATTATTTTGTAGCTAGGACAACATCTTGTTAAAGTTTAGATTTGACTTAACAATGCTTCATAAATTTTGAACCCTCTCTATATGATCAAAGCGTTTTTGCATTTAAATAATAAATGCCTAATTTACTCAGGCCCCTCTCACAAAATTTTCATCTATTATTATTATGAAATAAGGGTAATATATGTAAAGTATGAAGCTTGTTCTTAGTCAGTAAACAGAAAGACATTTTAGGTTAAATATTCTTGCTGCAGATCACTTTTGCCGATTTCTACTTTTGTCCCCTACTTATTAATCTTTTTATACAAGATTGTTTAGTGAAAACTTCTGAAGAGTTATAAAGTCTTTCATACTTCTCCTCCCTACCTTGATCTAGATTGTCACCAGGGAAGATCCTTTGAACCACTACCTGATATTTACTTTATTCATTGGACTTTACTTATGCTTTAACTTTCTCATTTACGGGAATATCTCTCAGGATTCGAGTCATAAGCTATGATCGTATCAATGATCCCTCATTTCTCCGGTTGTCAAACAGAGTAAAGCATTCTCACCATTGCCTATCTTATATTTTATGCAGTTAGCTAATTAACTCCTCAATCTCAACATTTGTTTTTAGTAGATATTTTAGATTTCTCTTTTAACTCCCATAAAATTCTGCCTTTCAACAAATAAACCTACAACCATAAATTCTGTAGAGATTTTTTGTTATCCAAAGTCCTTCATAGTATAGTATATTTCCCAGTAGCACTTTATTGCTTAATTAGATGGAAGTGATTCTCAATCCCCTCTCATCCAAGAGTTTACACACTTCACTCCAACTAACTATTTCCACAACTCTCCTTTCCTTGTTCCCAGCCCTTAGGAAATACCTTTAAAAAAATTCTATGATCTTAGTTAGCATTTTGGATATAACAAATGGGAAGCTCAATAAATGTGTAGTGAACTCAATACTGACTTGATGAGTTGTAATTTACTAGCTGGAGATAAATTCATATTACACTAACCTCATAATCTCTTTTGTACTTTTCCACTAAAGGGATGTACTCCCTAAATATAGGCTCTTGGTTATAATAAGAAAGCCTAACTGGGTGAGTAGAGGTTACTTTTCTTGAATACATATTATATTAGTTAACCATGAAGTAAGGTGTTAACAACTCAATGATAGGATTAGATAGCTTTTGCTCTTACTAAACTCCAACCCTGAAAGCTCTTTGAACAATCTGAAAATGTAACCCCTTCAATTCTTCCTTTATTGACTGGAGTTTCCTTATGCACAAATACATCTTATGACCCTAATATAGCTTAGCCATCCCGCTCGTAATCACTTCATTGAATACTTGATCATCTTCTAGATAATTATTAAACCTAAAAGGAAACATCTTATTCCTCTTCTCAAGCATATTCTGCACCAACACTAGAGTGTAATCCGAAATTAAAGGGTTCATAAATAGTGCTTTACTTTTAGGAAATTAAATAATTCATTCCTTATTTATTAGTGCCTTATCCAACTTTTTCCTAATCTGCCATATTGAGCTTTGTCTGTTGCTTCATGTATAAAAATTCCTTTCATACATTAAGTCTGTTATTGTCATCTTATCCACACATTCCTTGAAGTTATGATAGTAATTCCTCGAACACATATTTTCATTAGCTCAGATTCAAATAATGTACTAATTAAATCCCTTAAAATAATAGAAGGATTATTGATTGATTAATTGAACTCCTAGAGCTTATCCTCCAGCAACTTCCCTTGCAAAATATGGTTGGATCCATAAACAAAAGACATAACTACCTCAGTATTTTCTTACATAAAATAAACCTTTAAATGTATTACCTAGTCATTAGAATGTAATACTTACACTTTGACCAGTTTTTGATCAAAAGTGACCACAATACATCTATAGTGATGATTATGATGATTTGATAAGAAAGACCATTACTTCCTCAATATCTCTAACTAGATAGTCTCTCCTTAACTTACTTTAGTCTTTAAAATGCCAAATCAGACAGGCTTATTATTTGAAATGAAATCCTTTAATGCTAATTGTTGAGACCCGATCCCGAAACCCGGATCCCAACCGAAAACAACGAAAACAAAAGCGAAAACAAACGGAATGACAAAGCGAAACGAATCGAATAATCGATTACTTTCGGAAACAAAAAGCGGAAACACAAAGAACGACAAACGGAAACAAAAGCGAAGTGCAAAATAAATGGATCCGACATCCGAAACGAACAAGAAAATTGTTGCATTGAAAACCATAGACTAAGACCATCCCGAAATCTGGTCTAAATTTTTTTTTTCCAATCCTTCTTTTTTTCCTTACTTTCATCTTTAATCAACCTTATACAATCAAAGCAGAATAATTTCCCTATTCGGAAATTCATCCTCATGCAAATCTCACATCATTTCATACATACATACATGTCCCACAATTTCATCCATAAACCAAATTTTTATCTCATTTATAACAAAACCTATTCTAATTCTTATACTTATTCTAACTTGCC